>NJDC01003922.1:21938-33422 GCA_002245475.1 Calephelis virginiensis
TCCCAGGCCCCACCCAAAATTACATCTCTGGCTGAGCACTCTGCTCGCCCACTAGCCCGGTGACGTTGTTAAAGTCAATAGACGTACACAACAGTAGTCATTTCGAAAACAAAAAAGAAATCTTACAAAGCGCGAGCGTTAGTCGGTGTTTAGATTTGTAATATCAAAAACGTGGAAAATCGAAATCACTCTCGTCTATCGATAGCATAATTTTCAGCGAAAATTAGAGGTTTTCATTTATTGTTTAACAATCATTGCGCGCTCTCACAAGAAAGACATTGCAACTGATTTTTCTCTACCTCTTTCTCTCGAATTCTCATCGAAAAACAAAGCTAGTTTTAGTTTTAATCATATTTTTGATTTAATCTAATTTATTTACATTTATTTATATGCGTCGGAATATAAATTCTCCTAACTCCGCAATATACTATGTTATATTTAAATAGTAAAACATATAATCCACACAGGCGTTTCACATGGTCGTATAACAATTTTACAAGTTAGTTGAACAATATTGAATTCCGCAGTATACCTAATCGTATTTTTGAATAAAATAAAAAATCTACTTTATTAGAAAAAGGCTTTATTGAATCACATTAATTTCTACAATAAGAGCAACAGTCTTCTCCTAATTTGTCGTAAATATTTAACCTTGTGTGCCGGATACTAGTAATGACACCTACTTGAAATGACTTGGATGCCCTGAATGTGGTGAATTCTAGTGAAAATGGAGCGTACGCAATAACCAATAGGAAACGGTCATAAATTGCGCATATTTACGACTCGTCGTGGTAATACATTTACGCACCATTCAAAATTTAGATGTCTGTGGATGTATATAAACATTTCTGACTTATGTACGTTGAGGTCTTCCAATAAAACAAATCTTGCTTATGTCTCCAAATATATTTACTGCTTCAAAATTGAACGACGACTGCGGTCTACCGCCAATTGTGTAATATTTAATAATCTTATCAGTCAACGTCGAACCTTCTTTTACCGGTCAACATAACATTCAAGCGGATATTCGGATAATTATACTAACAATATCAGTAGTAGCCACTACTTTATGCAAAAAATAATTTAATTAATTACACACGTAATAAATAATAACAAACCGACATACAACGTGATATAATTTAGTATTTAGACTAGACTAGATTAGAGATAGAATTATATATAGACGCGTTACAAGAATCTTTGTACAGATCTAGGTACGTAATAAAAGCTATTTTGAAATTGAATTTGAATATAATAAGTACTAAACTCGATACATTCATGATTGCCAACATGTAATATACACGTAGTGGTTTAAGTAACTTTGATTATATGTTTATCTACTTAGCGTGTCTATGATTCAAGGCGAGTAGGTAGTGTAGGTAGGTCAAATGAGCTATAGAAACAAACACTGAAATAAAAACTATAAATTATTGTAAATATTAAATATAATAAATAATTTAATGCTTAATTAATCGTTAATAAATGCTGGCTTAATAATTATTTATGTAAATTTATAACAGTGGGAGAGGAAAAGAAATTGGCCAAGCAGAAGGGAGTGGGACTGAAACGACAAGAAGGCAGGACCTTTAATTATGCTTATATGTTAATTGTTCATTAACATCATCGCTTTTAGTGTTTTTTTGTAGTAATGGTGGATAGTGTGACCTCCATGTGAAACCATGGGTGCATAATTTGTTAGTGTTAATTTCTTTGATTTAAAAAAATACATGATTGTAATAGATCTACGGCTATTAAATAAAAGTAACATTTTTGTATATTTCAAACATTTATGGCGATACTATATTGATGCGAATACAATGCATAGAACATATAGATATATTTATTAGAAACAAATATCACACATACAGTTTTATAGCACTTGCATGTATTTCGTGTGATTAATTACTTGACTTCTTGTGTACATGTGACTAATTAATGGAAAATATAAGAACACACGCAGAAAGTTTATATCAAATCTATTTGTTACACTTAAGAAAAAATCTCCATTGACTCAAATTAATTTAGAACCTCAGGACTTACTTTTTTCTTGAACATTTTTTAGTACCACCACCTTATAAGTACTGTGAAAGTATAGCACGGGGGTCAGATGTTTTCTTACGTACCTAATAGGTAACTACTATAATTCTGTGGTTTCAATTGGGAATGCTTTAGATATAACAACATACTATATATACTCCTGAAGCATAGGAACGAATACAACCTAAAACATTTAACGCTACAAAAACAACGAAATTCATACCAAATACATAAATAAAAAACAAAAATCTAAGTTGTTCAAATCAGGGCAAAAATATTTAATAACAAGTTGCTAAAACCAATTCCAAAACAAGTGAATCATATGAATTCATATTCTATTCATAGATAAGACAACGGCTGTCGGGTTAGCTAGTTAAATTTTTATGGTATTGGAAGGCAAACAATCCGACGGCTTTCCTGATGGTAATAAATTCACGCCACCTAGAGACACCAAAGTGGTGCGTTGCCAACCTGAGGCCGAAATGCATGCATCGAGCAAAAATAAGTTTACCGGCTACCGTCTCTTTCGGACCGTAACACGTCAATGTCAAGCTCTGACGTTATGGCGGCAGGAACAGGTAAAGCGGTGGTAAAACTCTACTACCTATTCAGATATCACGGTGTTAGTGACGGTAAGGCTATGCTCGCCTTTAAAGAACTGCCTGGCAGGAAGACAGATGGTCTATTCTACAAAGAACCCCGAACCAACATGGGGAAAACTTGTACAAAATGCACGCAAAACACATAACCAAAACAACCAACAAGAGTTATCTGCTTGTCAAGTATAACACTTCCAAATTTCATTGATTTCTGCCTCATGAGCTGACAGAAAGTATCATTTGTTGATTAAATATGCACTTTCATATTAGCGTTTGTGTTGGATAACCCTTACATATAACAAGGTATATTTAGTTTGCATGATATATGACTAATTTGTTAGTAGGTACCACCAGTATCCACTATGAAAACCCAAATACCATGCGCATGCGCCGCTTAATAAATTCCTACGCATTTCTTTGTTAGTCATTAAATACATTAATTTTGCATTGCAGTGCTAAGTCCGTGCGAGAGGCTCCGTGAGAAAAATGAATTAGCAGCAGAAAAGTATGGAAAGAGTACGTTCATTCCCAAATGTGACGCAAGCGGAGCCTGGGAACAAGTGCAGTGCATGTCACATATCGGTATGTATTTTCCCTGATTGGACTGTGCTACGTCACATTGACCAGAATAAGTACCTACGTAACAACAACATACATAACAATGACATACAGAAGACTCACATTCTTACGAAATGCTAAGTTTGTGTATAAAAAGTTACACATAAAAGCAAAATTGTAACGTTAATCGTTATATAAAGTCTTATAATATTGCGCTAGGATAATAATTACTACGGGACGACATACAGTACTACTATTTAAATTATGCACTTCGGCTTTGCACTATTTACACTTTATACTTATATTTTCAAATTGGCTGACCTAATCTGTATTTAAGCGAAATGATTAATTATGTGTAATAACAACTCTATATAGATATCTTTGAAATACATTCAAATTTCCGAAGCTTGACGAATATAGCCGAAGCGCATAATTTAAATAGTACTACTGTACACGGTTATCGACTAGAGTTCAGGCTTCAAGTAATATTATTATTTTTTCTGATCAACCTGTTTTAATTGTCTAATAGAATACAAACTGTTTCTTTCATAACATGTGTAACAAAACAATCTAACGATAATTTCATGTATTATATTTCAATAAATAGGTCCATGGTCCTAACTAAGAAAGAAAGTTCGTTTGTCGTCTTTTCTGTCGCAAGGCTATAATTTTTAGTGCACAATAGCTGTGACATTTATCGTATGCGCATGGAGCATATACATTTGAAAGGAGTTTCGTTGAAAGTAGATAATATTTAAACATTATTTTGTTTGTGGTTGCAGATGTCTGTTGGTGTGTAAATGCCCGAGGAGAGCCACAGAAGGGATCACTGGTGCGTGGCTCAAAGCCGTCATGCAACTTCAGACAAGCGCGGAAATGGATGCAAAGAGATCCGCTTGACGAAAAAGCAAGAGCAGATGAAGGTAAGAAAGATGACTCGATCATCCACTGTCAGTAATTATTATAAAAGAAAAAAGGAGCAAGTCTTCAGCTTAGAAGATCTCCTGATTCATTTATCTCTATAACAATATTATGACGAGACATAATACAACCGCGTTCTATTTAGGTCTAGGATACCTATATGCTACGGTTGTGTTTAACCAACGGAAGGGCCGCCTGATTGCTAGCTATTTTATAAAATTAAAAATGCCAATAAAAGTTTCAACATTAATTTATTTCAGTATTAGAAGAGTTAATTCGACAAATGACAACGTATAGAATTGACGACTTTGAAGAGGAGTACGAGGACTTTGACATCGACAACACAGACGCCGAACACAGAAGTATATCAGATGTAGATCTATCAGAAGAATCATCAAGCGAAGGTATACCTATGATATCTGAAGTAGTTGCATCAAATACAGCCGCTACAAAAAGAGAAGAAGCTTCCGTGGAAATTGTAAAAGAAAAAACCACTTTTAAAACAAAATGCCAGTTAATGCAAGAAGAGATGGAAGCCGGTAAAGTATCTAATTTTAATGATAATTTATTTATTTACTACTAAGTTAAGCATAATCTATCCCCTGACGGTCCGACCTTCTTTATAGAATCATCTAACCACCTTCCTACAAAAAGTTATCACTACCTCTTAACCACAATTACGTGGTAGAATTTTCCTTCCGGGCTCTCTCGTCCGAATTGGCATCTTGCCACAACCGTCCTTTGGCTTGGAAGTCATAATAACAGCTAAATGTACTTATTCAGACCTGGTTACACTGTAACAATCAATTTCAATTTTATATTATATTAACAATCAGTTTTATATATTTGCGTGGCTACTTAGATATTTACATTTGCTTGAAAATTCGTTAAACTAATGCAGATGTTCGTTGTTTTCTTGTATTAAAAATGTGAAATACAAGTACAGTTTTGTAAACCACATTTACAATGGATGATCATGAATTGACACTTACGCACTTTTATCACCATCTCCATCTTAGACCTAATAGTTTGCATTGACCACATGATGTACTGGGTTTCACACCAAGGTCAGGCACCTCAAAATGTGTCTTTTCAATTTTCTGATAAAAACATCTTTGCCTGGGATCAGACAAGTGTCTGGTTAGCGATAGGTTTGCAACCTACCACATTGTAGGATCAAGTAGCTTCGGCTTATCGTAGTTGCTCTGCTTGTACCTATAGCTACCACCTTAGGGATAAGGGCGTTATTTACAGGCAATAAAAGAAAAAAGTTTGAAGTGTGAAATTTATCAAATACAAAGAGAAAAACGAGTCAGTTAGAAATTCTGCTTATATTCTTATTTGCTTTCACGTTATAAGAAGTACTTAAGTTAACAGGGTTTGCATTACTATATTTATAGGTGGCGGTTGGCGTCCGCGGTGCACGGCGGAGGGAGCGTTCATGGCACGGCAATGTGCGCGCACCCGCTGCTGGTGCGTGGATGCCGCGGGGCAGGCACGCCCGACATCTCTTAATATGCCACGGGACATTGATTGCGGTAATGATTCATACTGTACTGCTATTATAATTATTATTTTTTGTACATAAAAAAACATCGTCTCAATTTTTACATTTATTTCATTTCTAACAATAAAATCATACTCATTCTTCTGTATGATAAAATCTGTATAAGGTAATAAATTATTTGACACAAGAGAAATTCTTAGCTAAAAATAAATATCTTTTTATCCGTTAGTATTAAATTGAAGTTACGAGACACACAATTCGATGGTAATAACATTTTAAAATAACATTAATGACATCATGATATTACAAAGTCGTTTATTCAAGTCAAAATTACGAAAACTAAAATCAACAACTCGTCTGTTTCAAACAGATTAGCATTCACACTGTGGTTTCAAGTATTTTTATATTTTATTTATTTACAGGCTTTATAAGTTATTTAAAAATATGACATATTGACAAAATTTGGTTTACATAGATGATATTATTATTCCACAGAACAAACGCAAATAGAATCGGCCCTCTTGGAGTTAGAAATGGTAGGCGCTGAAAATATTGAGAGTGAGAAAGCTCGGAAGTTACTGGTATCCCGGTTATCTGAGTTGGGAGTACAGGTGCCAGTAACTGTGACGCGTGAGAAAGGATTGGTGAAACTACGCGCTTTGTTACCAGGACCGAAGGCGGCTGATCTAGTCTACCATATTGAAACGCAGGTACGTGCGTTATCGAGCCTATATAATGTTTTCCTTAATATTGTCCAAAATACCTCCACTTCTACTCCCGCCATGGGTTTCATGCTATAGTTAATATGGTTCGTTTTGGTGTCGCGGCTTGTCAACTCCGTGAGTACATACGTATGTTGAGTTTTAAACGCATCGAAGTATTTGAATTACGAAAAAATGTTTTAGATGCTAATAGCTCCATGTACTTATCCCGACTTTCATTATATTTTCAACGTATATATATATTTTATACACGTTAATAAGTTGACACTACCTTATAGTACGTACTTTTATACAGTATTACGTAGGTATCCCTCCTCTATGTAAACCAAGCAAACATAATTGCGTTGACATACGAACTTAGCAGTATTTTTGCCTTACCGTTATCAACTTAACTTAAATTTGTTATAGTAATAACATTGCCAAAATTAAAGATAATTCTAAATATTACAGGTTAAAAAAGAAAAGTTAGCGGGTGCGGACAAAACCAAGGCTGACGTGCTCGGCGTCGACGTGATCCGCAGCGAATACCGCCTTTTAGCCCCCACTCCCGCCATGCAACGAGAAATACTTACAGAGTCCACGGTATGGAATTAGTTACCTTTAACCGTCTTATGAATAAAAGTGGACCAACGTAGGAGTAAAATTTAGTTGATATTATAGTCTGTATCACATTGTAATAAAGGCTATATTACCTGGTTGAGCCTTGGAGTACCTACTTTACTCCACGTTTATTAATAAGCCAGCAGATGTATGAACATGACAGGATAGCTTAGACTAATATTAAATGTTATCATGGGTTAAGTTTCACCTTCGTAATTATTTGTGTTTTAATTTTTAACAATAATTATAAAATTAATATATATTATAATATAGATCATTTCCATGCATACCACAAACCGAACAATACGCTTTACTCTCGCCGCAACGTTTTGAATAGAAATACCTACCTACTCAACCCACACAATTTAAATGACGCTATAGTTTTACTAAAAATATTTCAAATAAGTTTAAGTAAAGTTCAATAATTTCTTGGGAAATATTTCTTGCCTACCTTTGTCGTCTAATGGTTCGATGAATCCGAAGATTCCTGGGTTAGGAAAAATAGAAATGTGTTTGTTTCAATTTTCTAAATAAAAGAACATGAACCAGTAGGTATTAAATAAGTACCAGGTTGGCGATAGGTTTGCCAACTATTTCGTTGCGGGACTTAGTTTTTCATTGCAGTTAAAACACAGCGGATGGCGAGGTTTTTTTTGGTAAATCATTTTTTTTTGTTTCGCAGGTATCCGCAGCAACATCTTATCACACAGCTTTAATAGTATTAGCAGCGACATCTGCGTTTATCATCAGCGTATTATGTGTTTTAGTAATGTTGTATAGAGCGAGGTTGCAAAGAGAACCGCACAAGGCTGAAAGGTTTCTTCCCGCAGCGCCACCTGTGTACGTCCTCTCAGCAGACGAAAAAGCTGAACTCGCAAGAGTTCTAAACGCGCCACCACCACCAGTGCCCCCTCCAAATGATGACCAGAGCAGAGTATAAAATTCTTCCATATAGGACTAAGTTCAGTGATATAACTTTTCACTTACTGAGTTAAGCTGTTTTGTGACAACGTTGTCAGATTTGCGGCCAATGGCATTTGTTACGAAATGTTGGAAAATAGAACAGCATATTTTTTTAATTCTGTCAATGATTTTAATTTCGTGAAACTTGTTATTGAGATATTAAATATTTAGGAAAGTTCTTTTAACTTTGAAAAGACTGTAAAATTATAAGATAAACAGACAAAGTAGTAAAACATTTCCACCATGTACTTACTTATTAAAATATTCCAAATTAAAAAATTACAAGTTAAAATAATTCTAAGATATTATTGTCTAATAACAAAGAACCCATAACAGGCGCTAGCTTAATCAAACCACATAAGAGAAACCTACACGAGTAATTTTAAATTTCATAGAACAATTCATTCCATGTCATAGGGTCCAATTGGCTACATCGTTCACTGAACGTAATAAGATTTTGCTTTCATCACAGTTGTAAGATTAAATACTAAAATTACCAGTGAAAATAGTTTAGTTTTGAAACGAAAACTACTTTAGCCGTAATAAGCGATGTTATAGGATCAAAAGTTATTAGTTTTCACCAACACTAAAGACCACAGCAAAACAGTTGCAAAATTTCACTTTATGGCAATGACAATATTCCTACACGCAGAAATCTCTATAACTACATTAGAACTATGATAAAAATCATTATCATGCTGGGGATAGAAGTCGAAAAACTAAGATTGGTCTTGTAAATGAAATACCTGAAATAAAAGTTTATAATAGGGTAGTTTAAAATTATAATTTTTTAACAAGAGGCTTAGTGTTCCTATTCTTTTAAACAAATTAGGGAGCAATGATTACATAATATTTCAGTATATATTTCGTATAAAATAGCCTAAAGATTATTCTGGCACTGTTAAGATTTCTAAGAACCCATCTCAATTTCATAAAACTATGAGAAAATATATTTAAGCACCAACTATTTGATTCAGGAGAACCTTTATAATGCAAGAAAAGCCTTATTTCTTTTTATAAATAATTTTCTTTACATACTTTTCTCCAATAGACACTTTACTAGGTAGTTTATAAGTTAAGAAAGTGCATTGGCGTGCGTCGACTACAACGACGAACGCCTTTACGCCTCTTTAGTTCCTTTCGTCAAGTCTCTTATTGAAAAAGACGTTATTACGTTTGAGCTTCATAGACCGTGGTCATAATAGGGCTCCGATAACAGTAGTAAAGTGGCGTCTAACGTGACATAGCAATAAAAATGGAAAGTAACATTTGTAATAAAAACAATATGTACACCAGATAATTCAGCGCGATACTAATGATACCAAACAAAGAAATGTATTTACCCTTACGTTTTTGAAGTTATACTTTTTTGGCGCGTCAGGAAAAAATTATGAGGGTAAATTTTTACGATTCGCGCGCACACCGTCACGAAAAACCGACATGATGAAGTTAGCTATGAAGTAAGCTATAGATAACATTTTAGTTTTTAAAAAGATTTTTATCTTATTACGCCGAAGAAGTATAACTTCTAACGCGTGTACATAAGTACACACATTTTTTTTTAGGATAAACAACTATCATAAAAACTTACTTATGTCTAATTACTAGACCCGACGAACGTGCATAATTAGTTTTACTAATTAATGTTCGGGTGTAAATCGACCGTCCTCAGCATTTCGTCCCTCGGTGAAAGCTCCTTTTGAATTTGAATGCTCTGTCACCCTCAAACTAAGAACTCACGAAGCGTTTTTTACCCGGGTCTCGATAACCGGTCTCGTGAGTGACGCCCCGTACGTCCTGAGCGTGAGTAAAAACCGTTCCGTGAGTTCTTTCACAGTTCACAGTATTTATTGCCCGCTAGATACTCTCAATGAATACCTAGCAAAAATAGTTTGACTTTACTGAGAATATTTATTCAACTAAATCACATACGAATGTGTTCTTTACATAATTTTGCTGAAATATAAATTATTAGCAAAACTTTGTAGCACATTTTTTTGTAAAAGAGGAATTTTTAGATTATACAGCAAAAATACTTACGTTTTTAGAGGCTTGGCGTTGAACTAATCTAGTCTTTTTTCTTAATCAACATAAACCTTCACATTTATCAAAAACTTTGTTTAAAATGTAAATAAACGTAGATCTATTAAAAATTGATTTAAAAGGAGAGGAAGTTGTTTACATTCAGTATCTAAAATTTTATTATATGTCATAAGATTTTTTAATAAGGTAATTGTATAGAATAAGTAAATATATTATTATTCTGTTATGTGTGTTTTATTATTTATTATATTGGGTTTGAAAACCTTAGACACATAACTTACTGTTAATATTCGTACATGCAATTATCGCATTACATTTTTTTCTTATACATGATGTTAGGCAAAAGATTGGACAAACGAAAAAGGTGAAAAAATAGCACATTTATTCATTTAAAAACACTTCTAGGAAAATAGGACATTACAATATATGCTATTATATTTTATTAGTTTTTTAAGCGCCTCGTTGTTCGAGTGGCTAACGTACACGCCTAACTACACCAAGCAACCGCGAGGCTCGGATTTACCTTGGGATTAGATTCAATTTTTGTGACTTGTCCAGAGATATTTATTTATCATTGATTTTTAAATTCTACCAATACGTCCACTCTTAGTGTAATTTTTTTAATGGACATTTTATTTGTATTGTACTAAATAACTTTAATTAAATATTAAAAAAAACAATAACTTTTTTGAGGTTCAATTTGCCAAGATGGCCACCTTTTCGCCATTTTTGTTAGTCTAACCTTGCGCCTAATATCCTATGTGATTGTATTGCAACGTTTCACAGACAGATTTCTTGGTGAGATAAAACAAATACACGTCACTTTTCATCACAATGCGTTTTAATGGTAGACTTCCAAAACGCAATATTAATAGACAAAGTTTAAAGGCAGGTAAGGGTTCACAGAGCATTAGCATAGTGTTGCCATATTTAAAAAAATAAATTCCTGTTACGATACCATGGAATACGAAAAAAAATTTTTTCGACGTGCAATGTCTTACACTTAAAAATGTAAGAAAAAACACGTCAGTTGATGACAGCTTTACCAGTATGATGAGGATATTGATAAAAACAGTAGGTCCATTACCAGAATTTCTGCAGACTTGCGTTGTGACAGGTGAAATAACTGGTAATCATTAAATAAATACATCATGAAGAAATTACAATAATTGTAGTTTCTCTGCTGGTAGTGCTGTGCAGCACTTGCACATAAGGATCCACTTTGTCTATGTCTGTCGCCATAACACTATCATGTTATAGTTTGTATGGTAGGGTAGCTGGAAGACTGTCATAAGCCTACCATTCAGGCGGTAGATCACTTAAATGCAAGTTAGTGCAAACATACCAGCAAGTAATTTTGTCATTATTGACCATTAAAATTATGCCTCTTACGGGCTGTCTTGCAGAGACTCAGATGGTCTATTTTACGCAGAGATACCAGGCTGGATTTAAGTGGAGTACATACATACTTATCTTCACACCAAGTTCCTTAAGGTGTAGGCAGAGAGTATCGAGTGCCAGACCTCACGATCCT
>NJDC01003922.1:39107-54923 GCA_002245475.1 Calephelis virginiensis
GGTACATCATGTATTCAATGACACAGTCGTATCAGGACATAGTATCGAAATTCGTCCACACTCCGCAGTATGATTATTCTGTCGATAATGATACACGTATCAGATACGGTTATGTTGCGATTAGGTAGTATAAAAAAAAATAAAAAAAATAGTTATTCCTGGAGAAGTTACACAAATTGAATCTAACCTCAAAGTAAGCAAATCATAATATGCTTTTGTTAATTCTAATACATAAAAATATTTAAATATATACCAGAATAAATTTGATAAACACCCCGACCCGGAAATGCAGATATCTAAATGTTTATCACACAAATGCCTGCCCCCGTCGCGAATCGAACCCGAGCCTCGCGGTTGGACGGTGTAGTTAGGCGTGTACGCTAACCACTCGACCAATGAGGCAGCGACCAATTAAGCCAAGTATGATACGATCCCGTATTATTTTGCGTCTACACTAGTGGACGTCATATACGTAGATAGCACGAGGAGATTTGATACAATAAAATGATAAAAATGTGGACCCAGGCCAATGCTCTTATTTTTACACGAGGTTAGGTGGTTAAAACACAAGCCGATAGGCACAATTGAAATTCAAGTTACTGACGTGATATGAATAAATACTACGTGATCTTAATTAACAAAAACTGTTGTAAGGGGCATCATTGTCCGCGCGATACCAATAAAGATCAAATACACCTTTCTTCTTTCTTTCTTAAGGTTTTGGCCTTCACGTTAGTATTTAGCCATTAGTCAAGTAATTTGCATCAAATTTTAGATCAATTTCAATTAATTTTAATTAGTCATCAGTCATAAGTCGTCAGGAAGTCATGTCAGGCTCTTGGGTAAAGCGGTGGCCTGTTTACTCAAGCTCATGAATGAGATTTGGCGGCTACGAGGAAATACACGATACGCTAATTTCTTAATGATTGTTTCATTTGTGCATTTTCACTGAACAAAATTGTACAAAATGCCACCAAAATTGACTATTCACTCAATATCAATACGAAATTCAATAATTATGAAAAAACTTCGACCATCTTTTTTCTCGATGGCGCCAAAACTCCAAATACACCTAAAAAGTTTTCTCTATTTTATAATTACATCGGTTACCTTTTACAAGCGTTTTTATTTACCTGGACAGGAAAATAAAAAAATATTATATAATTTCTCAAAAGTCCGAATTTACTGCGAAGAAACTCATGAACGTTTTAATATGGTTTTAAAATGATATCAGGTAACTTACCATGAAGTGAGAATCCCGCTGCATTGCCGACGTCGGTGCAATGCAAGCGGTGTTTCTGAGGTTCACTTCGACATTAGAACATGTCGACTTCAAACAGCTTTCATTTTAAACCTGTAGATAAAAGAGAACATTGAAACGTGTGGAACACTTGTGTATATTACATCTATTAGGGCATGAACAGGTTAGGGGGGACTGACAGAGAAAATCTTAGGTCATATTGTTTTAAACTGGTTTTCATCATATGAGTATCTAACATAGGTAACTAGTAGAGGCAAGGTAATAATAACAACCTACAATACTTAATATTTTAGAAGAATAAGAGCCAGAAATAGGTTTACTTGATATAAATTCTTCAACTTTTTTTTTTTACTTTTCTTTTTTCGGACACATGCTTTAACTAGCTCGTTTTAAAGGTTTGCTAACATTCGGATAGTTGCAGTACTATGTGACCGATCTTGTTGGAAGTGCAGCTGCCCTCTTCTGTCCCTTTTACCGCGCTATGCCCATATGTACATCTCGATTGCAGGAAAATCAGGTCTCAGGTAATTATAGTCCAAGGTGAAGCCAATGACGACAAACATATGATCTGAGGGTAGCTTTTCACTGTACGAGATGTGAATGCTATTTTTCTGGCCGCCAGAGTTGGAAAGTAGGAACTTCGTTAGCGCAACGGGAAGAAAAATTATCACTTTCCACCAGAAGGACAAAAAATAGTTTCTTTTTTCAGTCACAGAAAGGCAACCTAGATAATACCTCATTGGCAGAAATTGTATATTTGTATGAGCACTTTTTTAATAAATTGTGTTAATTTTGTCAAAAACGTTTCAGGAATACAAAGAAACAGATGGATCTCCTGACACTTAGAAACATATCTGCTAATACACAACAAAAATAAACGTAAACTACCCACATCCTCATAACCAGAACACGACAAACATCTATTGGACATTATGGCGATGTGAAAAAGAGAGGTGGTACCTAACCGAGCGCGTTGTTTAGGTGCTCACTGCTCTATCACGCTATTACAGTCAAATTACAAGATTATTTCCGTGGGGGTGAAGGGGTCGTTACATCCCAACACGAGACCGTTGGTATAGACAGGAGTGTACCTGTATGTATGGTGTGGAAGAGCCGACGGTCGGCCAGGCAACCGACATCACGCACTCGACGACGGCTGGCTCCGGGCTTCTGAAACACACGCGTATTCATGAAGAGGAGCCCTACCGTGATATCTTAAAAGAAGTTTATTTCAACAATACGCAAAAATAGCCTTATTATTCACACAATGATAATTTAACAATGCATTCAATGAAAGAAGGTTTTCAATCTGATACCTTCACATATTGAACTATTTCCATCCTTGGCACTTGGTGAAACTTCATTTGGTAATCACTACATAGTATAAAACAAAGTCGCTTATTCTGTCCCTATGTCCCTTTGTATGCTTAAATCTTTAAAACTACGCAACGGATTTTGATGCGGTTTTTTAATAGATTAAATGATTGAAGAGGAAAGGTTTACATGTATATTTCATAACCCTTCGAAGCCGGGGCGGGCCGCTAGTTATTTATGTAAGAATACACTTTCACTGTTTCACTTAATATATTTGATTGTTCTAATGGTACTATAGTACCATGGCCCTAAAAATGACGTTGAGGGACAAGAATTTGACAGTACTTAAAGTGTCTCTTCTACAGTTTCTAGTTTTGACAAGATAGATAATAAACACAAATGTGAAAATCACTTACTATATTGTCGTAATGCCTCTTCCCTTTCTTGTGCATCGAAATACCATAGAGTGATTGCGTATCTGAAATATAACATACAAATAAATTTTAAAAATTTCATTAAACCAACCAATTTTGTTATATTTTTTTTTGTTGCGTTAATTTAGTCAAAATGTTCTAATGAAAAACACAGTAAATTGCAGGGAAAATGGGAAAAACAGCTCTTAACTATACATAATACAAACTGCTATTGTCAAGCGAAATGAAATTCGCCGGGTCGGCTAGTCTAAATTAAATGTTCAGTGCACGTGTATTAAACACGCATTTTACTACTGTTTAAGTTTTAAATAAAACTTTTCAAAAAAAAAGTATCTTCACGCCCATATCCCCGAAGGGGTTGGCAGAGGCACAACCAAGGCACCCACGACTAGCCGAAGACACTAAGTCCCACAATGTGATAGGTGGCAAGCCTATAGCCAACCGGGCACATTTCCAATCCCGAGCAACATTTTTTTTTCATTAGAAAAATGGAAAAACCCAATTTTCTTTTTGTTGCCCGACCCGGGATTCGAACCCGGGACCTCATGCAGTCAAGTCTAACAACTGAACCGCTACACCACAGAGAATTGATAATAACTACCCGTATCTGTCACCACATTGCCAGTGTTCGAAATTGTTCATATAAGGGTAGGAAATGCAGACATTGGCAATGCATTAACATTGGTGTATATTACAAGTTATCCCACTCATCAATCAAGGGGCAAGCGTACCCGTTTAAGGCCAACTATCAACCGAAAAGTTCGAGTTCGATTCCCGACGGGAACAGACATTTGTGTGATGAACATTTAGATGGCTATATTTCCGGGTTTAATTTGTTTTTTCAATTAATTCCAGTATCTGTTTAGTATCTACACTCCCATACCGACGAACTACCAGGATACCCACGAGTAGCGGAAGACACTAAGTCCCACAACGTGATAAGTGGTAAGCTTTCTAAATTTTTGCTATCTAATACACATAACATTACACAAGTATATAATTAGCTTACTTCAGTGTTAGATCAATTTGAGTAATTTGTCCAGGGATATTTATGTGTCCATGAGGAATAATAAGTCAGCTTGTTTGCTTTTCTATAAAATACACACACATTATGGTTTTCATTTACAAATTGATATATGCCCGTTACACTCAGTATACCTTGTCGCGTATGCAGGCTGTACTTCGTGTGGATTCCGCCTGTCTGACCAGAAAAATAACATCCTGTCGAAAATCGGCGGGATGTCGGCCACTTGGTTCGTTCCCTCTGGAAATACCCTGAAACAGAAGGATATAATAAATACAATATAACTTAAATATCACAAGCCGGGACGGGTCATTTCAGTCGCGTGATAATACATAAATATTAAAATAAAGTTAAAAAGTTACGCTACGTGAAAATAAACTAGAATAAAACTATATTAATAAAAGAAAAAACTATGTTAAAACAAAATCAACGCAATTGAAAAATTAATTAAGTATTACATACATCTATGCTATGAGCATTAAATTATATAAAAACAGAGAAAAAAATTGAGGATTAATGTTTATTACTTATGAAGCAACTTTTGGGGTTATTGCGAAATTACATATTTAAAGAAAATATCACAATAATTCCCGATGGGTATGAAAAAACAATTAAAATCATGCTAGTACATTATGTTCCACTCACATTCTTTTTGTTGAACGACCCGGGATTCGAACCCGGGACCGAAAATTTTGAAAATATTTGAAGTAGAACGATCGCGAGATAAGTCTATGGGCGGTAAAGATTGGAACTATTTCGACATTTGGTTTCAATTAAAAAAAATTTACGGTAGCCGTTTTCTATGTCAAAATTGGTAATGGATTTTAATAAAAAGTTACGGTAAAAATATTTCTAAGTTTGGCAACATTAGCAGTGCCAGACTTATCGGTCGCACACTACATGTTTCAAGTCCTTACGACGAAAGAGAAAAAATATAACCAAACGACAGAACTTATGCGAATAGATTTACCATACTTTTAGACAAATCGGTTCGAAATTTGAAACCGCGAAAAGGATTGGAACGTTACAGCTCATAAATGCCAGTTTTATAGCTTACCTGAGCAGCCCTCCATATCGCTTGACGTCCCAGTCTAGATTCAAGTAGTATATGGCGGTGATGCAGCGGCCGTCCTTGTTGGGGTTATCCACGTGCTTCACGTAGTGGCTACCGGAGCCAGGGTAGCACGCTACCATCGCCTTAAGAGAAATTAAGCCGAATCTTATTTATTTATGATAAGGGAAGACAAACAAGAAGACGGATTCGATGATGTTAAGAAATTCACGCCGCCTAAAAACACCAAAGGTGATAATGGTGCATTGCCAACCTGAGGCCAAGATATTAGTCCTCGAGCAAAAGTAAGTTGAGCGACTCCCTTACACTCCAAACCGGAACACGTCAACGGCAAGCATTGGACGTTATGGCGGCAGGAATAAATAGAGCGGAGGTACCAATCCGGGCGAGTCGCTGCGAAACTCTACCACCTAATAGGATGTCACGGTGTTAGTGACGGTAAGCCTATGCTCGCCTTTTACGAGCTACCTGGTAGGAAGGCTGGTCTATTCAGAGTCCGAACCAACACGGGGAAAACTATTATTAAAATCAAACTATTATCTGATTTTTAAGACCCAAAGTAGTTACCTAAGTCCTTAATATTTTGTTTTTTAAAATTTTATTTAAGTAGACCTATTTGTTTGCTTCAGAAGGACAAATTTTGCCATTGACTTTTAAAGTAGTTATTCTTATCCGATTGAGCTGATTTTTGACATACAGTTTTATAACAACTTCCCATCACATTTGACATATGTTGACAATTATTACTTTCCTAGCCCAGTTTAAAGCATAACATAACCACTTCAAATAAGCTATTTTGTGACAAAAAATATATTTCGAACCAATAGTCTTGAACTCCATTTTATATAAATTGGAATTTGGTATCGGATATTTCATTTCAGGTACCCTTGAAACAACAATTTGATTGTAATGGTCACCTGTATTCATTACTATAAGTGATTAAATTTCGCTACTCAAATGTTAGTAAATTATTTTCACCTAAAGCTTACTTTACACTATGACACTCGACGTCGTATTCTTCATTTATACACAAGCCGCCTTATAACAAAAAAATCAAAAGACACCTGTTTAACTAAACAGTCTAAAATTGGTATCAACGAACGTTTGTTTTATTTTTGTAGTAACACGATTTTCTTATTGTGAGAGATACATAAATTTTTGTGCTTCGTGCGATACCACAACTGAAGTGTTCGTCAGTTGAGTCTGGGCGCCACAAAAAATAGAACCATTTTACATTGACGATCCGTAAATATGATTAAAATCGGTGAAACAGTTTATAAGTCCATCGCGGACAAACACCATAACACGTAATTTAGATGTATTAAGATTAATACAAGTTACGAGCACTCGCTTAAGTTTTTACGGCCGCACTAAAAGACGTGTTATTTCTTAATGTCATTAAGTCGACATTTTCCATATAAAATTTCATTTCTCTGAGCGCAAGCGTTAGTTTCCCTCTTTCTCTCTGCTAGGGATGAAACGGTATGAATCCAAGTAGGTACTCGATACTTTTCTCCGATAGCAGGTACATTTTAGCAGCGATACTTTGAAATGAAGTATCGAGTAGGTTTCGGTTAAAAGTACTCATATCAATAAATTTTATGGTTGACGGAAATTAAAATAATGGATGTTTATCTTTTAGCATTGATTAAAAAAGTTTAACGTAAATTGAAGTTTCTGAACGCATTCTAGGCTCAGTTTTGTGTAGTGAGCAGTGGCAGTTGACAAGCTTGTTTGTCTATGCCCGAAAAAAGTTTAAGTGGAAGACATTTACAAATGTTGATTTTCTTGACCAGCACCACGAAAATGGACTTTTTTTTCAAATTATTTTGAAGGTTGGCGTGTTGTACTAGCGCTTACTTGCGACACTCATGGTCGGGTCAAAAATTATTATTTTATGTTAAAATATTATTACTACTTTTCAATAAAGAATACCAATACTTGTTACGGTTTTCACGCAAAATTTTCCAAAAACGATAAGATACTAGTAAATATCGATAGTCGATACTTTGTGATCGATACTGAGTAAGTGTCGATACTTGACGACCGATGCCAGTATCAAGTACAAGTATCGATACCCCAGTGGTAACGTTTCATCCCTACTCTCTGCCACAAAAATATGAATTATAAATACATAAATATCTGATATATATCTCACAACCACTGTCGAAGTCTAAATACACCTTAATAAATATTTTTATAAACTAATTAGACACATTTACATACTTTTGTTCTTCCATTGATGATGTAATTGCCAAGTTTTCCATTGTTCACAGTTTTGTTCGCTTTCAGTATTATATTGTCAACCTGAAACAATATTTACATTATTGCAATGAATTAATGACTTAAAGTTGGTACCTTTGCATTATTTGAACCAAGATATAACGGGTCGAATCACAAAAAATTTAGTTGTTCTCTTGAACTCAAATAATATAATATTAGAACTTTAAATTCAAAACCATAAGGTATCAAGTATCACGATCATTGTAGACCTGCCAACTTCCTGCACACTCCTTACTTTTTTCGGAGACTCCACTTGCCACCACTCTTGGATAGAACCCGAGCGATTTAATAGTAGTATGTAAAATTCCCCTGGTCATCATGCATTCACATTCGCATTATATATCTGTTTTATCAATTGATCTAGTATTCTTTTACAATGACCATACCAATGGAGCATTTCTCATTAAATTCAATAAGGTTAGATGTAAATTAGGTATGTAAAGTTGTAATAAAATAGTAATTATCAAATTTCGATTAAATAATACGAACTATTAGAGTTTCAATTAAAGTGTCTTAACACCCATATCCCGGAAGAAGAAGGCAGAGGCTCAACCAAGGCACCCACGACTAGCCAAGGACACTAAGACTCAAAGTGGTATATAAATAGGTACCAAGCCTGCAACCCGGCTAATTGTTTTTAACATTATTTTTATTATAAGAAAATTAGAAACACCACATTTTCTTTTTGCACCCTAAACACCGAACCCGGGACCTCATGAAGTCAGGTCCAACACCTGGACCGCTAGACCACAGAGGCGATTTACTTTCAATTAAATTAATTAAATTTGGAAACCTATCTCATAAATGCGAAAGAGTGTGTCTTTTCTTCTTTCATGTGGCAACGAAGTGATGTTTTAGGCTACGTATTGTGTGTGATTACTCGATTGAAGTTTGATAGAGCAACTTTTAATTCTAAAACTTAAACTCGTTTTACCCGAGTTTTAATACGCTAGTCTAGCCGTGTGTAAATTCTAGTTCATAAACGAGAGGTTCTTAAAAATACGATCTGAGGATTATCACTCGTGAAATCGCTCCGTTTAGTAAATGTTCTATCAAAAATATCGACTAAAAATGACAAAAATAATTCTACCAAAGTTGCACAGGAATCGCAAAACCTACATCATAATCCTCTGAGTATTCATAGTCTGGAAATAATAGAAGATAATTGGTAGGTACTCGAGATAATGAGCGATAATTCCAAACGAATTATTGTTATTTAATGAGCTTTTATTGTTATTTATCGCACGCTGGGGCCCCGATAGTGAATAGTAGATAATCATGTCATAAATTCTAACACTGGTCCGTCACACCCATTGTCCAGAAATAACAGTTACTGAGAAGCAACTGAACTCTAGACATTGTTTCGAATGTTTTGTATGTTAATAAATCGATTCTTATTTATGACGAGATTAATATTATTTAGCGCAACATATTGATTTATTAATAGATAGAAAATAAATCGATTTTAATTTCGTATCCCTTATTTTATGAATAAAATGTATGCCATGTCACATAAAAATCGGCAACGTATGAGCAAAGACGTCTTATATAGTTCTTGAACAATGAAATCAAATGCTGTCCAAATTCAAAAAATCTAGATAAAACGCAATACCACAATTTATTTAAATTTAACCCATTTATTGGGTTGTCATTGCTGCTGCTCCTAAATCTCCCCTTTAAATTCTGAAGAAATATTCAAAATTATCTATTTTATATAAGCATTGTTACTTTAGCTAGTTTTTGTTACATGGTACAATCTACAAAAGACAGCAAAACGGACTGTTTTAAATAAATACATAATACTAATGAGTGTGAAGTAGCTACTGACAGTTTGTAACCTCTGGTGTAATTTTTAACATCAGCAAATTGGTCTGCTTGTTTGGTCTTCTAATTCCATCAAAAAATACATTTACCTGACTGATAAGCTGTCCTATGTGTTGACAGTGTGGCTCTTTACCATCTGTCCATGTTATACGATCGCTACGTATTGTCTGCGCCTCGGTGCTGCCTGGATTTGAAACTAATTGACCTGCCTAACAAAACATTGACATAAATAACTTCATAATAATACTTAAATGATCATTTCACTTTATTGAGACATAAGTACAGCTGCATTTAGTTTTGTGTCTTTCATTTCATATACTAACTTTTTTTGACAGATATTACATGATTATTGCAGGAACACAATAAACAATAGGGATAAAAAGTGTAGTTATGTCCTTTCCAGGCTATATTTATAGCCATTACTCATTTTATAATAGCTAACATAAAAACAATAGGAATGCATACATGAATGTCTGTTGTAAGGCCATATTTTTTTTACAATGACACAATAAAAGGGCAAAGTTTGTTTAAACATAAAGAAAGAGACATTTTTCCTTGTAGCACAAGCATCTTCACGCCCATAACCCGGAGGGGTAGGCAGAGGCACAACCAGGGCTCCCACAACTAGCCGAAGGCACTAAGTCCCACAATGTGATAGGTAGCAAGCCTATCGTCAACTGGGCACATTCCCAATCCCTAGCAACTTTTTTTTTATTAGAAAATTAGAAAAACCCCATTTTCTTCTTGTTGAACCCGGGACCTCATGCAGTCAAGTCCAACAACTAAACTGCTAGACCACAGGGCATTCTTGTAGCATAATATGTTTAAAGCTACATAAATCCTTCAAAACAGAAATGTGTACCTAGCAATTGTATTTTGGTCATGAAATATGGCATTACATAATATCATAATTCTTACAATAAGCTTATTTTACACATAATAAATAAATAATAAAACATTGCATTATAAAAACTACTCTCAGCCTACAATGGACTTGGCACAAATATGTATAAGTATAAAAATTAAACCAAATAATGACAATGTTTTGGTGTCGCTAGGCGAAGTGAATTTCTTACCATCAGGAATTCCATCTGCTTGTTTGCCTTCCATTATCATAAAAAAAACATACTAAGACAACATATTTTTTAATGGCATATCCTACTTCGACTTCGACTATTAATACAAATTAAGATCTTATATCTTTAGTATCTTGAAAACTATCTAGCCATTCGTTAGTACTAAAAGATCTTAAACACATAGTAGGCTATTCACAAAACATAAGACCCTAGCTTACATCATGGTAATAACAGGCGGGTATCCAATTGACATATTATAATTAAATTAAATTATCATTGAAGATACCCTTAAATCACTTTTTCTAAATTTTGATTGCATAATGATATTATTCAATTTGATTGAAATATAAAAAAGCAGATTAATATCCTGAAGTGTCTGATTTTAGATACAATGTGTTAGATGCAAATATGTTTAAGTTAGAAACGAAGCATAAATTTATCAAACAATTATAGATAAGCAATTTTATTTTTAACTATTACTAAATAGCAGAAAGATGTTAAATTATATTGCAACTGTAATGAAACACGATAAGTAAAAAAATTTAAATAATAGTTATTTTTTTGTATGTTAGTATGTATTTACAGCATATTACTGTAATTGAGGACAGATATTTAAGTTGCTCACTCGTTGTGAGAGAGAGCAAGCCCTAACGTCTATACCACATTGAATATACCGGTTCTCGTCGAATCACCAAAGTAGTCCGGTGAAGTTGTATAAACCATGAGGTTAGCAATATATTAACCATTTAAAAAAAATATATGTGCAGTGAGCATTTCACATCAAAATATTTTAATTAATACTTCCTGTTTCAAGTTAAATTGTATTATGAGTTACCTGCGTAATATATTATTTTACAAATCTAGATGGCAGAATTCAATTTGTAAACAATATCATCTAAAACCAAATATTTAGATGTTTGTATAACAGTTCCAGTTGTTGTGACTATCATGGTAAATGATCTTCCTACATGTTTATTTCATACTAGCAGTTTCACGCAGCTTCGCCTGCTTAACTTGGCTTCTACTTCACCAATTTTGATGAAACAAAGCCTATGTCACTCAGGGAAAATGTACCATTCTAAAGGTGAAAGAATTTTTTAAACCGGTCCAGCAGTTTCGGAGCCTATTCATTTCAAACAAACAAACAAAAAATCAAACCAGCTTTCCTCTTTATAATATTAGAATCGAAAAACAAAATTTAAATTTATTTTGTAGTAAATTACACTTTAATTAGTAACAAAATTCACAAAACTCAGTTTTCAGTAATCAACATTACTAACTTAATATTAAATTACATTTAGATGCAATCAACTTAAAATTGAGTGAGTGTAACTTGCATCACTTGGTTATTTTTTATTACCGTAACAATATAAGGGATGACAGTCAATTAATCACTCAATTTATCAATTTTTTTTATGTGAGAGGTCAGCAAACAAGCATACCGGTCTCCTGAAGGTACGAGCCAACCACGGGCTATAGACAACATGGATGTTGTTGTTGCCAGGATGTTAAGCATATTGTGCAAGTCTACTGGCTACCTTATCCTCCGTATACCTAGGTATGAAAAACACTATGAATATGTGCCGTTTTAAGATATCAAAATTGATCCTCAAGGGGTTTCGCACGAAAATATGCATAAATGTATATGTTAAAATAAATATACGCTAAAAAAATACTTACTGTAAATATACCAGATTTGTACATTTCCAAGACTTCATTTAAAACTAAAAGTCCTCGCTCCTTACCTAAAAAATTGTCTAAAACACACACACCATACTGAGTCATATCTTTTATCACTCTTTGACAAATGTCATAACAAGGATCACTTTGGTCCATGAAAAAACTATTTAATTTGTTACTAAATGGTGCTACACTTCCTTTAAGGGAAGATTCAGGGTATTCTTTAAGTTTACTACGCTGTTCTCCTTGTAACACAGTTTTCACATCATTTCTATTCATAGATTTTAATACATTAGATGTGCTAGCTACAGTAAAATCAATAGTACTAAGTTGCTGAGCTTTACCACTTAAAATCTCTTGTTCTGAAGATCCCTCTGATGTTATTGCACTTTCATTGGTCAAATCTGTATTAGTATGTACAACAGTAGAAATAATACTTTCATTTAATACTGTTTTCTTTAATTCATCCATTTTGTGACTTGATACACTTTCTGTAGATACTGTACTAGATGTTTTACTCGTTTGACTCGATTTTAAATTCGTTTTATGCAAAGATATATTATTTATATCTGTCTGTATCTCTTTGCTATTAGTTTTCATTTTTTGTTTAGATTTTGGTTTCGTATGATCTTTAGAATCAACGTTATTATTAATATGTCTGACATCTTTCTCAATTTTATTCACCGATTCCTGCTCATTATGAACTTGTTTTTGTGACTTTGGGGTACACTCACTTTTATGTCTTTTCCAATCTTGTCTTTGATGCTCTGTATTGCAATAATAAACTAAAAGACAACGGGCACATCTTCGATGACTCTGTTGATTGCAAACAGCACAACATGTTAACAAGCTTTCTTGATTCATCCTAAAAATATTTTCTGGGCCCAAGGCAGCCTTTGCAAATCGTTGCTGTCAATTTGAAACGTATAATATATGGAGCTTTCTTTAAATCAGAAGTTTATTATGTGAATTAACGAATTAATTACCTAATATTTAAATAACTATTCGACTTATTCAACTAATAAAAATAATTAAGCAAATCGAAACAATTGCGTTTACACTCTACAAATCACAATTTGGATTTTGGAGAATTTTTGGCATTTGACAAAGTTGAAATTTGAATTATGACAAATGACAACTAATAATGTCAGTTTTATGAGATTTTTCTTTCTTTGTTGTTGGTGTTAGCGTTAACATTTGCCACTAATCAAATTGTAATTTGGAACAAGTTACCCGATTTAACAAAATCAGGCTGTCAAATTGGTATTCCAGATTACTTTACTATTATTCCATCTGAATTCAATGCCCAGGGAGCTGCTACTGTATATTTTTAGTTATGATCACTGTATAAAGTGCACATCAAATAGCTGTCAAATGACGTGTTTTATATTAGCTATCTCCTGTGACTACTGACTAGTAAGAAAATGCCTGTAACCAACAGAAATACAATGGCGATAGCAAATCATTCATGTCACGACACACATCATTTGACAGCTATTTGATGTACACTTTACTCAGTGATCACCAATAAAAAAAATACTGAATAGCCCCGCTGGCCTATTGAACTTTGAAAACGATTTTATGGAATAAGTCTAAATCAGAAAAAGGCAAGTTTTATGGTGATACCCAAGCAGTTATTCCCTCTAAGCCTTGGTTTTTTAAATGTAAAAGCTTATACGTACAAGTAATATCTACTATATGTCGCCTCCGCCTGAACCATGCATGCACTCCAGTTAACCATAAAAAAAATCATGTGAAAGACCATTCAATTTGTGAGTGTGGGCTAGATGAGGGATCTGTTAATAACATATATTTTTTATGCAACAAATACCAGATATCTTATACATGTTCTTCCAGTAGAAATCCCACATCCTTTTAATTTTAAAAATATCTTATATTATACTAATACCCCGTTTATTTTTGCTTTATCAAAACATATTGCTGCAAACAATATTAGATTATATTTTTACATTTGGTCTATAATATCTCTCAGTCTACAAATTATTATCCTTTTTTGTCATCTACCTATTTTTGTGTTTTAGCATGCTATTATGTAACTGTTATATTGTGTTGTTTGTTTTAGGTTAACCTAACTCAATTGTAGAGGTTGTTTAGTCGGTAGTAACTACTGTAAACAATTTAAAATTCATTGCGTATTTTCGAGAAAACTTTACATTGGCGAAATTATTGTGCACGACACAGTAGAAGCCAATTAACCAAAAACTGATTGGAAATCGGGCTGCGATTATTACGCATTTGTCATCAGTTGTCAAAGTAATCAACAGTCAGAGTCTTGAGCAAAGAGTATAATAATATACCTATACAGGACGTCTTGAGTAAAGCAGTGGCCTCTTTATTCAAGCTCAGAACGAGGAAATACGCCATGCAATTTCTTAAGGAATATTTCATTTGTGCACTTCAACTGAACAAAATTATGAACAATTTTTTAACGGCTGATATTCTTCGGTGTCCCCGATGAAAGTTAACCAACAATTTTCGTTGTAGACATTGAGGAATTCTTCTTCCTTGACACAAGAGTATTTAATTTTCAATGGACAGATCATTTCGTTCCCTAAAATTATTAATTTTCATCTCCTTATTTTATATGTAAGTTAAAGATGTGCGGTCGGTGACCAATGTTAAATTTTGTGGCATGTAAGTTTAAATATTTTTTTTATATTGAGTATAGCGAGAGATTTTCGGTCGATTGCTGAAAAGTGAGATTCAGAAAGGCAAAGTCTTGTGGATGCAAATATTACTGGTTCTTCAGTGCTGTTATTTATATGGAACAAAGCATCACATGCTACGATAGATGTTCATCGATATTTTTTCCAGTAATAGCTATATCATCAAAATATACGGCTACGTAAGGAAGATCAAGAAATTGATTAAAATAATGTTAAAAAAGCGATGAAGTGGTTAATATTATACCAAAGGGCATTATATTGTATTGGTAATTGACTTCATGTGTTGATAAAGTGAGGTAATGATTTTGGAGCAATTTCAAATTGTAGATCGTCGTGGTACTTTAGACGTTAGCTTTAAATGTTGCCCATTCAACTGCTTATTTTAGGGTCTATCTTTTCTACAACTCTTACTTACGGGTTCAAGTCGTTTCAATTCCAATACATTTTCTTTTAATCCCACACGCTAACTTTGTTCTTTTTGAATATTGAGTGTTATTAAAGTAATTAGTCTACATATCTTGACCGATGTTGCTGAACACCTGCTCGCCAACACCTAAGATACGCTAATAGTCGAGGATAAAAGAAACTATGTAAATGTCAGCTACGATGGTAGCCAATTGTGGTAATCACATGGCCCCTACATGTTCAGTGGGAGGACCTATAATCCCTAACGCCCTGGGCGATATCGGGGTTTCACACCCCCCCCCCCCTCCTACTCATTCACTACACATATTTGAAGTTATGCCGAAAAAAATCGAGCATTGAATACCCAGAATCGATTCTTGATTAATTCCAGCAATTAGGAATCGAGTCTCAAGAATCGATTCTTTTTGAGAAGGAATCAGAAGCGATTCTGCTATCCCTACAATAAACACAACGTTGAGGGAGGAGGGCAAGAAAGGAATCCGTCAAGGTCTCTCCTAACCACTGCGCTGTTGCTTTGACGCTGTCACTGTTCTGTGCATCGCGGCGGCGCCTGCGACGGTTGTTCGATACAAGCCGAGTGATTTATTTTATAATATTCCAAATATTGGATTATAATCGTAACTCGAGGCTTGCACTAACGTACATATTCTTAGGCTTGTTCTTTGTATAAAATGTGATACAGAAAATTTTACCCTTCACATTCATATCATGATTTTATTATTTTATTCATATTTT
>NJDC01003922.1:62031-75644 GCA_002245475.1 Calephelis virginiensis
AGATATGCTTTATTATTTTTTTTCTCATACATTACTAGATTCTCTTGTGTGTACGCCCCTAGGCGACATTCTCTTTTTTTGTACGCCCCTAGGCGACACAGTCGTTACGTAGTGGCAGAAATGATTAAACAATCCCTACCCAAACAAGTTGCTTCACAACATTCAATCACCAGAAGTCTTGTTTATATCCTATTTATCCTGGGGTCGCCTTTTACGAGCTGCCTGGTAGAGAGGTTGATAATCTGCTCATATATAATGTATTAATTATTTGCAAAATCTCATAATTGCATTCCATAAGTTCATATTTGTCTTAAACCAATAGGTACATATTTCTGTAACATAGTATGCTTTTACTTTCCGGTTTTTTATGTTGGCTTTCTAACGTGATGCTGCATGATATTTTATATCAATCTACCTAGTTAAAATATGAATGTTGTATGTATGTAATAAAAGAGAAATACACCAGAACAAATGTTTAAAGAAAGCTAAAATTATTTAAAACATTGAAGCCAAGACCAAGTCTCAAAAGAGGCCACAGATACATTGACTCAAAGAAAAGTTTCAGCTTGTATTTTTTCCCAGGCAGGTCAATTGGTATCAAAACCAGGCAGAACAGAAGTCCACACCATACGTGGTGATCGAATCACCTGGATAGATGGCAAGGAGGAGCATTGTCAACAAATAGGACAGCTGATTAGTCAAGTATGTATATTTTTTGAGGCATTGTATGAGAATTGTAACTTTTGGGAGGGTGCAAAATATAATCTCCAGCTTCAACTGATTTATTATTCAGGAGGTAGCAGTGACTCAAAAACTTTAACCAGATATCTAGCAATAGCTTGAAAACTCCAACTCCAACCAACATGTGATTAATGAAACAAGATATGATATAATCACCTCTGTGGTCTAGCGGTCCAGGTGTTGGACTTGACTTCAAGAGGTCCCAGGTTCGTTTGCCGGGTCAGACCACAAAAGTAAATGTGATTTTTCCAATTTTCTAACAAAAAAATTTTGCTCAGGATTAGATATGCGCTCGGTTGGCGATAGGCTTGCCACCTATCACATTGTGAGACTTATTGTCTTGGGCTAGTCGGACATGGGCGTGATGATACTATGTGATTCAAGTTTCTCTTCTATGTTTTTGATTAACAGTTTTGTTATGTGTAAAACTGCTGTTATTGTTATTGATAGGTTTTCACTTTTCATCTTATAAAGAAACTAGTGGCCCTCCCCTGCTTCGCACGGGTATAAAATATACATATAAACCTTCCTCTTCAATCACTTTATCTATTATACTTTATCTTTATCTATAAAAAACTGCATTAAAATCCGTTGCGTAGTTTAAAATATTTTAGCATACAAAGGGACATAAGGACAGAGGAAGTGACTTTGTTTTATACTATGTAGTGATATTACTATTCCGTAACTGGGCAAACTTTTTTATTTTATAACAATAATCTGCCAATTCTCGACTCTAGGTTAGTGAGTAGTGAACCTTAGATTATGTTTTTAAGACATGAATTAATAAACCATTAATTCTATAAAATCACTGATACTAAGTATATTTTGATAAAATATTGTGTTTTTTATGCCTTTAGCTTTTTTAAATAAAACAATATGTAATGAGACCTTATAGTTTCAGGGTTTATCAGGGTCTTATTATTATTATTTTTATTTAGTTATATAGGTTTAAACAGATAATTATAAGAAAGTCGTAGATCTAAATGTATCTTTAAAAAATAGTTAAATTTTAAAGACCTATAACTATAATAACTAGATGTAAACGAAAATTTTAATTTGTGAATTACTTTTACTATACTTAAGTATTTACTATACTTAACTGGTTACTTTTTATCTCAACCATTGTAGCTATTTATATGGGAAAAAAATAAAGGCGGCAAAAATGCGGGCAACCTTAAGAATTTATAGCGAACGCGGATAAGAGGACGTACCGAGTATGTACGAGAAATTTGTCACGTACATATTGTTTTGGTTTGTCTTTTGTGACAATAAATTAGTAATGAATGAAGTCATTCAACATTTCATTCATTAATTTCGTAATGTGTTTTTACGTTCAATGTAACAAAGATAAATTGCAAATCCTTACAAGTATAATTAATGCAAAATTCTATCCAGGTATACCTACTATTTATTTGTCAAAATAGGAATGTTGTTTTTTTAATTGTCACCGAGTTGTTTACATATCATTTTAGATTGTCCGCTCAGTGTTTCTCGGGAGCCGTAGGTACATCCGAGTGGAATTGTGTTTTGTAACAAAATGGCTGCCGAGTGCCGACGGCGTTAGTTAGCTCTATCTCGAAGGAAACAGACACGTACATTCAGTTACAAAAGTCATATAGACGATATATTCGTACATCAAAAGAAAACGTTCTCTCATTCAAAGAATTAATTTTATCACTTTCCAAGTTCTTGTACCTATTTTATACGTAATTTGATCTAGGTGATAACTTTCATTCATAAAAATCTCTGACTTTGATGAATGAAACGACGAACAAAAACCAATCCACACTTTGGCAAGTGATACAGAGAGCGCGAGCTTCATAAATTTTTATTTGAGCTGATGACGATAATTTACTCGTATCACCGTTAATACCGATATAACTCGTTGATAATTTAAAATTACGGGAGTCAAGTAGCTCATTTGATTTTCATACTAATGCATTAGTAGTAGCTTCCGACCGCGACTTCGTCCGCATAACTAATTCATTGGTGCTGTGCTCCTATTTGCCCGTGATTACAATATGTAGCCGATAGCCTTCTTCGACAAGTGGCCAGTTTAACGCTAAAGTTTTCAAATCGGACTAGTAGTGCGAGATTAGCGCGTTCTAGCCAACAAACAAATTCAACTTTATAATATTAGTATAGACTAGCTGTACCCGCAGCTATATTCGCGACTATCTGCAATAAACGCTAATCCAATTGAAATTGTAAATCGACTTAAATATTAAATCGTAATAAAAGATTTCGCGTTCTTATTATTAATATTGTTGGAACTTACTACCGGGTCCGTACACCAGCTCAAGATGACCTGTTCAAATGTTTCTCTGCATTCCGTATTTCAAGTTATTTTTTCACCTTATACTAAATATTGTAATGTGTTATGCATATGCTACATAAATTAAAAATTAAAAAAAAACCCAACACAAGAACTTAATTTCCCTTTAAAAAGTAAAAAAAATCGGTTAGTCCCACTTTTACCCCCCACACCTTATAAACAGCTCAACCGATTTTCATCAAACATGTATAAGAATACTCGCACATAAGTTACCTTTAATACAAAAAAAAACAACTAAATTGAAATCACTGCATCGATTCGGGAGTTGTGATGCCACAGACAGACACGTCAAATTTATGACACCCCTCTTTTTGTGTCGGGGGTTAAAAATTAAAAAAAAAATAGTAAAATCGGTCTACGCGGAAACGACTTATAGGACAATTTACTTTTTGACCTTCATCCGTCAAAGGGAAACCCTTTAGTAAACAGGGAATATAGAATGCCTCTCTGCCAATTTTCATTACCATCGGTTTAGTTGATTCGACGTTAATCGCGAAAGGGACACGGATGGACTAAAATCTAAAAACATGTTTTGTTACTCATTTTAAGTCGCCTGTTGCTATTTTTTTAAATATTTATAGTGTACAGAATTCACTATTATACAGTTATATTATAAGTAGGTAGATATATAGTTGTTTTTCTTAACATAATATTTTTATCTGACTGGTTTCGCTGTCAAATGCGGGAGAAACTAGTGTTATATGCAAATTGCACGATAGTAATGGCCACTGGATATCCATGTCATGAATATGTAAAGGTTATTATTGTTTTAGGTTGACAATATAATTTTGAAGGCAAACAAGATGATAGACAACGGGAAACTTGGAGACTACACCATCAACGGGAGGACGAAGGTAAGTTGCTCGAAACTTGTTGTAAAACATATGAAATAAAAAAAAAACCCCGTATTGGTCTGTGTCCTGTGTGGAATAGATCCTCTGCCACTTTGCCATCTGATTCTCTGGGAGCTCTTAAAACGCCGAGCATGGGTTAAATGGGTCATTAACAAGACCGCTGGTAGAAGATTCCTGTGCAACAACTTGCTCGGGTAGGGATCCTTCGCCTTACATATTCCTGCCGCGCGTGAGTAGCCGAGTGGACTTGCACATAAGCCCAACACGAGGCACAAGATAGTGTATATAACATGTATGGTGTCCTATAGTCCACGGGTGTCTCTGCATCAGAAGAGTCGTGTACTTGATCGTTGTCTTTCCTCATAAAAATAGTAAATGAAATATAATTGTTCATTTCACAAAAACGTTATACTAGGGTCTCCGAAACCGGCGTGTTTGTATAAAAAAGATAATGAATGTGAAGGAAGCCAGACAGGTTTGCCAGGATCGTATGGTTTGGCGCTCTCTGCCTAACCCGTAAGCGATTTGGCGTTAAGGTATATATGTATGTCGTACAAGAGGTAGGTACTTACTTGTGACGCCTCTGTTTAATACTAAAACCTTTCACCAGATCGCAGCTACCCTTATTGCTGAACCCCAAAAGCGCACGTAAAACTTTCATTACCCTTCATATTGTAAAGGAGTAATGTGCATACACCAACTTCAGACCAAGTCCCTTGCGAGTTGGGCAGCGAGTATCGTGTGCCAAATGTTTCTACAGACCTGCCGTTCATTATTCTCCGTGTTGGGTCCGGGCTCCTTTGTGGAATAGACCATCTGCCTTCCTGCCAGGCAGTTCGTAAAAGGCGAGCATAGGCTTACCGTCACTAACACCGTGACATCTGACTAGGTAATAGAGTTTCGCAGCGACTCACCCTTATTGGTACCACTGCCTTACCCATTCCTGGCGCCATAACGTCATGACGTGTTCCGGTTTGGTGGGTAACGTAGCCGGTAAACTTACTTTTGCTCGAGGCCTAACATCCCGACCTTAGATTGGCAACGCACCATTACCACCTTTGGTGTCATTAGGCGGCGTGAATTTCTTACCATCAGGAAATCCGTCTGTTTGTTTGCCTTCCCTTATCATAAAAAAAATCTTTGTTTAAAAATACGCCCCCTTCGGAGACCTGAAGTATCAGGTCTCCGAAGGGGGCGTATCTTACCCTCAGATGATACCCGAGCGATTATGAAGTAATGTTAATTATAATCCTTAAATTAAACATTTTCATAAACCACCGATAATATATACATTTGATGTAGCTAAGAACCATATCGATCATGTCAGTTTTCTATAAAAAACCGCATCGAAATCGGTAGGTACATCCGTTCTGAAGTTGTTATTCCACAGACACGTATAGACACGGACACGTACTTACAACACCCCTCCTTCCGTCTGGGGTTAAAAAGTATACAGTCTGATGGAACTTCTCCATGAACGGAACGAATGAAAGTAATTCCAAACATTTAAAACGTAACTATCGGCTACTCTATCTTATTAATTACTTGTAGATACTGTGTTAGATTAATTCTACTACGGTCGACGCCTCCCTTATTTTACGCTTAGGTATTTAAGAAATTTGAAGATTAGGATCTATTCACACGTACAATGTCCACTCTGCATCGTAGCGACAAGACGTGTTCTTGTAGTGGTTACGCTTAAGTGCTGTAACTCCAGGTTTTCAACGTTGCGTGTTATAAGTGCAACATGTATGATGTTGGTGTACTTGAGTTATCGCTTTAGGGTGAGGGCAGACGAGCGTATTTTTTGGCTAAGTGGTTTCATTAGAGTTGGTGATAGCAAAGAGATAGAATCTAATCTAATCGGGCTTTTGTAGGTTTTTAGGAATGGTGATGAAAGATATAATATAGGATATTATCCTAACTCGAAAATCTAAATGCGACATTTATTTATTCTCAGCCGCTCTCCCTCGTAACGTAAATGGTGTCATTGCCAACATGAAAGTAAAAATTTTACTGTTTTAGGTAAATTATCGGCTACCCTGTAAAACTATAGCAATATCAGTGGGCAACGCCGTTTGTAAAGTCTATTTTAAAATTAGCTACATCGCAAACTCGCTATTTTTTTTTTGCTGGGTTTTTGATTTCGCTTAGTGATTTGTCGCTTCGATTCGGCGATAGATTATGTTAAATACTTGTTACAAGAACCGCTTGTATGGTCTACGTGAAACTAAATATTTTCTGTTTCTGTTACATAAGCATATATACAAGTTCCTATATTGTTACCTCATGTTTTGCAATCAGCGTAACCGATTATGTCATTGAACTTACTGTTAGACTCGTCTTTATGAGCCAAGTGTTTTTAAATAATGTTATCTAAGCACAGTTAAACTGCAAAGAACCGAGTTCTATTTCAATATGATGTCGTCTAATGCTCCGTTTCTATAATCAACGAAACGTAATCAGAAATTTTAACTATTCGTAGTTCGTCTAAAAGTAACGAAGCGCTACTTATACTTTTAAAAAATGTTCCGAGTTAATTACCAAAAACGAGTAACCGTAGTTAGATATTAATATTAAACATGGTGAATGTTGTTTCTAAAGAGCTGCCTTGTAGAGAGACAAGTGGTCAGGTCTTCTTATAAGACCCGGACCAAAACGTCGAGAAAGACCATTGATCAGACTATCTACAGGCCTACACACAAATATACGTTTTAGCTGGTTGATGTTTGATTAGAGTTAAATCATCACGTCTCCCAGAAATCTTTGCACGTAGAGATATGGGGAGATTACCTACTTCACTGCTTCTACTACTCAGTATCTTATCTATACGGTTGTGTATATGTGGTTGCGTTATTCAGTTAACTAGGTTTATATGTGTTTATGAATGAAGGCCCGAAGAATTACATTATCTACGAGGAAAACTTAATGTTCCTTTTAATATTCCTTAACAGAGCTTTTACAATCAAATATTTATAATTTAACTTATAGTTGACTATTATTAAATGCTGTAGGTACCTATACCTATCGAAAGTATATTATGGAAATATCACAAAATAATGAACCCATTACCACCATACAAAACATTCATACGTTCGAAGGTACAGTAAGCAACTTAAATATTTGACTGCCTTATACTTTGAAAGTATTATAAAGGGGTCAGATATTTCCAATGCTTACGGTATAGTTTTTTTTAAATCGCTTACTGAATTACCTAAATAGAATGAGGCTGAATAGGTTATTTTTATCTGTTTTTTTATATAGGTATGTAAGATTTCTTAACGGCAAAAAAGCAAGTCGCATATAGACAGGCATCATGTCTAATTAGTAATTCATCATCAACTTTAGGCTGACTTTAGGCTAATATATACAGCATCTTGCGTATAAAAATTTAACAGCTAGATATCCACACTTTACACACAAAGCAAGCACTGACGTTATACAAGCATAAGTAGTAAGTCGATATGATCTAGAGCATACGGGACTACGATGTAGTTAACCTTACTGTACATAGCTACCCACTGTACTAGTTGGATTGGAGTCTAACGGCCAATATTAATAATCAATCCTAATCCATAACTTGCTTGTTGATATTTTTAACCATTTTTATGTTATCGCTTGCCAATAACATATCTGTGGACAGGATAAATATGGCAATTAGGTATAGGATAGGCCGGCGGATACGCAGCTGTCTAGATTGCTTGAAATCCATCTTAAGAGGTACATTATTAACATTATCCGTAAGTTGCAGTCATGTCCACTAGCAGGCGATTAATGTTTTGAACTTAGTGTTAATCTAGAGTAAACGCACATACCTAATGCCGCCAAACATCCGCGAAGCTTACGTTATATTCTCGACGAAGACTGGTATTTGTGTGACAAACAAATTTTGTCTATTTATAATTCTCGATTTTTATCAAATTTATGAGGTAAGTACGCTATTTGTATGTTTCCCTATCTAGGTATATCTAGTATCTTCACGCCCATATCCCCGAAGAGGTAGGCAGAGGCACAACCAGGGCACCTACGACTAGCCGAAGACATTAAGTCCCACAATGTGATAAGTGGCAAGCCTATCGCCAACCGGGCACATTTCCAATCCCGACCAACATTTTTTTTAATTAAAAAATTGGAAAAATCCATTTTTCTTTTTGTTGGCCGGCCCGGGATTCGAACCCGGAATCTCATGCAGTCAAATCCAACACCCGGACCGCTATACCACAGAGGCGATCTATATTTATGTATTAGTATGTTGATGACGAGCATATAAACAAATTGCTGTCGCTGGTCACTTCTGTAGTTTAGTGGTCTAATTTTGACGGTGACTATGAAGTCTCAGATTTATTTAATAAAAACGACTTTGCCCGGAATTAAGTGCTCGGTTAACGATAGGGTTGCAACCTATAACCGTACCATCGGAGTGGGTTGCATCTCCGCCTACTTCTTCGGGGACACAGGCGTGATCTTATATTAGTGTTAGAACAATTCACGTAATTTATCCAGAAATGTTTATTTATTACTAGGTGTTGCCTGTGGTTTCGCCCGCGTTTTCACAGGAACCCATTGTGCGATCGGGATTAAAAGTAGTCTGTATTGCTTTGATCCAGGTCACAATCTATATGTGTTCCAAATTTCAGACAAATCCGTTCAGCCATTCATGTGTGAAGGAGTAACAAACATCCATACACACTCACAAACTTTCGCATTTTATAATAATAGTAGTCGAAATAGGTAACTCCATTGGAAAATGTTATTTTAAGAAATGTTATATGACCGCCTTTTGAGGCTATATTTACATAAACTGTATAATTCAACGTTATCAGTGTATCAGCAGTAAATTCTAAAATCGCATCATAGCGATAATGTATGAAGCGTTTCGCGCATGCGCGTTGCGAGAACTGCGTACGTGATCAGAGGCATGCCCCACGAGAGGCCTGTGTAGAGTAAACATGGGACATTTTTCGCCACCCGCGCACCGCCATACTGTTTACAAACGTTCACCTTTGTGGATTGTGTATGGTCGTACCTTTATGCGTGGGGATATGTGGTAGGTTTATGTTTGTGTTATCGGAAGGCAAACAAGCGAACGGATTTATGTCTATAGACAAAATAGACTATAGAGGATCGATTGATGTCTATAGATAAAATGGAGGATGTTTCCTGTGAGACCGAAGCACACTATACAATAACTAGGATCATTTCGATTTGGATCAGTATAGATTTGACCGCCTTGTTGGTTGAGGGGTTAGCGGGCATCAATGTTTAACAATACCATTTACCAATGACCATTTTTGACCATTTACCAATGGTTACGGTGATAAAAGAAATCAAAAACAATGCGATACTTGTATGTGGCTAATTTAAACATTTACCGTCTTCTTAATTTATTAAAATACTCCAAGAATTAAATTGATATAGTTTCTTAATACACTGCAATACAGACGATTATATCAATTTAAACCTTGGAGTAGGTACTTTAGTCTATGTTTATTGATGAGACGGTTTCAGTTTGCTGTGATTGCAAATTATCACCAGCACTTATGATAGGTATCGCATTTTAGAGTATTAGCGTGAAAGTGTTGACTGGTTTCTATGTTCAAGGGAAATACCCATTTAAATTGTCCATTTCATTTCAATGTTAGTTTTACAGTAGCATTCGGTACCCAGAGTAGGTACATTGATGACGCATTAAATATACGTCGATTGTGAAACGTAGGGTAGGACTTATGCAGACGGACGACGCGGACGATCACTTAACAATGTAAAAATGTTACATTTCGGAATTCGGATCTTGACCTTAATATGCAAATATCAAGTTATGGAATTTTTATTAATGTTTATCTAATGTTGTAGAAAGTTTGAAATCTTAAATATGTTTTTTTTTTATTTTCTTTCGTGGGTAATTATTAGAACAGTAAATCTTAATTTTCTTTATTAAATACAAAAAACCTTTTATAATTATTATGTCTACTAGCAGCAATAATATTTATATTAATTAGGTAATTGATTTGCATAAATCTATTTAGATTTATGGCATGGAGATATGTATGTATTCAGATTTAGGTATCTATTTTAAGTATGTTCATACATATTTTAACAAAAATACCGTATTTATTACGAAATGACAATAAATACTATTTATATTGTATAAACCCCTTGTCCTTTAGGCTGTGATTTTATTAAATGGTTTAATATTACTTTAATCAGCAAAAAAATTAGTGGTTCTAAAATAACTAAAGGATGAAATAATTAGATTACCTATTTATTAACTACTACTACCAATACTGTTATTATTTCTTAATTTTTGAAAATTAATTTCACGAAAAGGAAGCACGATGTGCGGAGCCTCGAGTTTTGTGACTGAAACGAAGAGTGAAAGTGTGATCGTTTGCTATTAAATTTCACGTACATTTTACAGTTAATGTTAATAGATATATGTATAACAAAATTTAATATCGGGGAAAGCAGTTTTAAAGAATAGTAAAAAAATTGTATCAGATTTTATTTGTTACCATTTTAGCGCAAAGATACAAAATATTGTAAGCAATAAATGCCACTCTATCATTTATCTACATTAATTTTTTTTTTAAATTCCGAAGTGACGTTCCTAGTTAATCCATTAAAATATGTTTAAGAAGGACTCTTGAATACTGCCGAAAATCGAAATATTTCAAAAAAATAATTAAGCTTCGTGCGATCAACATCATAACGTTCGTGTAAACAGAACTTAAGAGCAGGTTCTGGTTGAATGCCAACATTTTTACTCTTAAAGGAAAAATAAAATGTCTCTCTTTATTTAATATAAACATACAAAGTCGAAATAGTTTACAAGATACATTATAAACAATAATATTCTGGTATTTGTTAATGTGGTGGCGACGAGTGAAATCTTTTTACAAACGTAATTGTAAGTAATTCGTTATTCAAAAATGTTTTTTAAACCACGTTATTTGGATTAATAGCATAGAAACATAGTACATACAAAAAAAGGATCTTCACGCACGTATTTCCGAAAGCATAGTCAGAGGTATTATCAGGGTACCCCACGACTAGCCGAAGACACTAAGTCCCAAAAGTTCCCAAAATTTAGGATCCATAGGTGGCAACACATATCCAAACTTGGGCAACGTTATTTTTATTACAAAATTGTAAAAAACATTTTCTTTTCGTTGCTGGACCTGTGAATGGAACCCGGGATCTCATGAATTTAAGGCTGACACTGGAGCAGTAGACCACAGGAGCAGCAGGCGATACATACATCAACTTTAACGCAGTCGTAAATTCCACTTTCTGTCTGCTGTAGCCGGCGTCTGTTTTTACATTGTAGTTATATTCAACTTGGTAAATCCTTGCGTCCTTGCAAAAAATGTAATGTTAATTATATAAATTATATTATTTTCTTGATTGTTTCGAAATGACATTTCTCAAAGAAATAAGAAAAAGAGAAACGCGCAAGGTTTCTTTAAACAACTTCTTAATGACTAAAAATATATTGTTGCGTAAATGGAAATGTTGTTTAAACAAAAATTTCCATGAACAGTATCGGGAGTTTTGGCGTCAACGAGAGAAAAGATGGTCGAAGTTTATTCATAATTATTGAATTTCGTGTTGATATTGAGTGAAATTAGTCAATTTTGGTGGCATGTTGTACAATTTTGTTCAGTGAAAGTTTACAAATGAAATAATCAGGAAGAAATTAGCGTACCGTGTATTTCCTTGTTGCCGCAAAGCTCATTACATGAGCTTCAGTAAAGAGGCCACCGCTTTATAAAAGAGCCTGACATGAGTTTCTGACGACTTATAACTAATGACTAATTAAAATTGATATAAAATTTGATGCAAATTTCTACTTGACTAATGGCAAAATACTAATGTGAAGGCTAAAACCTAAAAAAAGAAAAAAAAAGAACAGTATCAGGGCAGACTCCCTTATTTAAATGATGTATAGTTATAAATGTCACAAAGATACTAGATACAGTTCTGTATACGTTAAAATATGATAATGAATTTACTAACTTATATAATTTGGAATCATAGGTCCCAAAAGGGTTGTTGCTTGGCCCATTACTGTATTCAGTATATATAACAGTATTTTTATACAGCACAGAATTGACGTATCTAAAAAGGTTGATGTTTGGTCCTAGTACTGTATTCATTGTATACAGCAGATTTACATGATACCAGTTTATTGATAAAAACTTATACGTACGACACAGCATCTTTAACATGTTAGAGGTATTAACACGCATCAGAAATTGCAGATACGGCTTTTTAAAGTTGACAGATTGTATAATAACGGAAGATGAAAGCAAGATTTACACAGTGGTCAGTGTAAGATTTACCTACGTAAATTAACTTCAATATGTTTAGAAGATTGTGACAGCGTCAAATGCCTTGAAGAGAAGACTAACCTAGAGTAAAGATATAGTCAAAGAAAAGAAACCAATAGACAATTCAAAGATATATCTTGGCTCATAGTACCACAATTTCAACTGTCACTCACTCATTGCAAATACTAATAAAATGTTTAAACGAAGTCCCTAAGATACTTATTGTAGTATAAAAAACAAGGCCACTAAGATACTTTCGCTGGCTCTTCACAGTTGCGGTTACGATATTTTGTAGTTTTTCGTGATAACCCTTGTTGAGTTTTTTTTTCCGCTGGACAACAGATTTTTCAATGTTTTTTTTGTTAGAGCAAGGTTAATAATTAGACGATTGTTTGGGTGTAAGAAATATACGTGGCCTGTAGATATTGTGTTAATGGCGCATTACCAACCTGAGCTTGGGAGGATTAGTTGATAAATTCACTGATAACTCTACTGTATAAATTGATACATGGTAATGACAGTCAGACGTTATAAGGGCACGGAAATTCGGTGCTATCATTCCGGGAGAGTAATTGCTGAACCACCACCAACCACTTAACTATTCAGTTAAGCGAACGGTGACTACAAAGCAACACGTAGAATCCTACTTCACTTCACAAACAATTAGGGACGGATCCAATCGTCAAGCCAGGGAGAAACATACTCTACATCATTGAAAGGTGAACAAATTTAATAGGGCGAATACTGTCCACCTAGCTAGACACTTGCTTTATGGTAGCGTCAAGACTTCCAGTGACGAAAAGATCGTGACCCTCCCCTTTGATCTATCCTTAAACACAGTAAAGTTGTAGTTTGATGCAAACAGTAATATTGAAATTACTTCAATAGGTTATAGCACAAAATGTACTACTTTGCCAATAAAAAATATTTTTGTTGTAGTTTGCGCTGGTCTGGAAGCAAGCTCTATGTTCATTCCCTCGTTGCTTTCTCCTTCCACATACTTTTCCCTTTCTCTGACTTATTGTTATGAAATATATTATGGTACTAAAAAATGCTGCTACGTAGGTTCATTAATTGCAACTGATTTATTTTTAACCATTTCCTAGTTGTCGCCACGTTTAGAAATAATAATTTATTTGACAAATGACATAACGAACAATTGAATGAAGGTATTGAACGGTTTTAAAAAACGGCTTTAGATAAGATACCTTATAAACCTTATACCACTAACAGGTGTATTTGTAAAGTATTTCCTGGAGTTACCATAATATCATCCATACACGAGGATTTGTCCATACAAGTGTCTTCAAACCGATGACACAGACACACGACGCAAACGCACATTTATGTTTT
>NJDC01003922.1:83295-102559 GCA_002245475.1 Calephelis virginiensis
CGGATCTCCTGATGATGATCTAAATCAGCCTTTCCCAAAGTGGGCGATAACGCCCCCTTTGTGGGCGCTGGAAGCCTAGAGGGGGGCGGTATAAATCTTGAAAAAAATGTTTTTTTTTTTTAAACTAGACGCAACAAATATGTTATTGAGGTTATTGACAAGAAAAAAACGAGGGGGGGGGGCGCTACAAAACAACTGATTTTCAAAGTGGGCGTTACATGAAATAAGTTTGGGAACCTCTGATCTAAATAGACCTATGATGTTCTAAATACGTTGACGCACTGAAATAAAAAAACCTCTTGCGTCAGTCGGTTTAAAAAATATCTCCACGCCCTTTATCACTGAAGAGATCGGCACGTGTACACTACTTGGGCACTCACGATTAGCCGAAGGAATTCGGTCCCTCAAACTGATGGTGGCCAATTTGTTGTCTTGCTTTTTATCTGTTTTACGCCAAACATTTGACACGAATATGTGACAGTTTTGATACTAGACATTCGGTTTTATACAGATATAATATAATACGAGTGGCTAGCCTACACGCCTAACTACATCGACCAACCGCGAGGCTCGGGTTCGATTCCCGACGGGGGCAGGCATTTGTGTGATGAACATTTAGATGTCTGCATTTCCGGGTCTGGGGTTTATTAAATTTATTCTGATATCTATTTAAGTATTGCTATGTATTAGAATCGTTGACTAACCACCCATAACACAAGCACATAATTTGCTTACTTTGGGGTTAGATTCAATTTGTGTGACTTGTCCTGAGATATTTATTTATTTATTTATTATTTTATTATTTATTAATAATATAAATAAAAGAAAGTTGATGCTTACAAATCTATTTTCACCACAGAAACTCTGTCGGTAATCGAACATGAGCCACGTTCTTGTCTAGGTTCTATGTATACACTAACCAATGAAGCAGAGGAATATATTTTTCTTCTTCCAGAAGAACGAGCCCAACCATCATCGAGTAAGTGATGTTGGATGATGCCAAACACTGGCGCCATCTACTCGTAACCTCCGTGAATATAGTCAATAGTAATAATTTTCATAAATTTAAACTAAAACAGTGAGAATATTTGGCTAGATCAATATATTGTATATATGATGTGTCCTATTAGATGTAAGTATTTTTAGCAGTAAGATCCGAAGTCCCCATGCTTATACGTGACGAACAACTAGAAATAAATTCTACATTTTTTTGAGGAAGCAAAAATTTCGCCCTAAACAGTGTAAGGGCCAAAACACATAACCGCGGTGCGGTACCGCGCCGCTTGATTTTTTTTCTTTATTTAAATCAGAATAACAAATAAGCAATAATTTTCTCACGATGTTCCATGGCAGAGACATGTCTATGACGCCGCAAACCAAACAAACTATTTTAGCTGCGCGGCGCCGCAAAGTTGTTATGTGCTATGACCCTAGTTTTTGCTAGACCGCTTTGTACCCTTTGTTGTATTTGTTCTATTTCAGCTACCGAAGTTTCAACTCCTTTCAATTTTTAATTCCTTTCTTACCGTTTACGCGGGTAGTTATATCCTATAGATATACAGTTATGTGTAGCTAAGAAATAAATTCATCGTTACAGATGAAATTCACATTTATAATGGGCATAATTTTCGTTTCTCTCAAGGTATTTCATTTTAGTTTAGAACATAACTACCCACGTAATCTGTAAGAAAGCAAAAAAGCAAAAGCAAAAATTTCACCACAGGAGTTGAATCCTTAGTAGCTGAAATGGTTCGAGCTTTCGTCGACTTAAGACGAAAGGGTACAGGCTCAAATCCTGTCTGAGGTGATAATTTATTATTTCTTTAAAATCAGAAGAAATGTAAACCAAACACAAGGCAAGTGATAAAATTAAAATACATTCAACAAGAATCAGTAATAGAATGATGATATTATAACGATTAATTGTACTCGAAGATCACTGGTTTTATGAATGTAAATGTTCTGATTTATTTAAAGTATCTTCACGCCCATATCCCCGTAGAGGTAGGCAGAGGTACAACCAAGGCACCCACGACTAGCCGAAGACACTAAGTCCCACAATGTGATAGGTGGCAAGCCTATCGCCATCCGGGCACATTTCCAATCCCGACCAACATTTTTTTTTATTAGAAAATTGGAATAATCCAATTTTCTCTTTGTTGGCCGACCCGGGATTCGAACCCAGGACCTCATGCAGTCAAGTCCAACACTCGGACCGCTACCGCTAGCGGTCCGGGTGATTTATTTAAATATAAAAAATGTTAATAACGTTTGACCGTGTTTCGCGAAAAGGAACTAACTCATAACTAGCATAAAATGTATTGTATGTTTTAAAATGGCCATATCTTATTATAGTGTATTTACAACTGGTAATCAATCTAAAAATTACTGTTTTAAGAACAGAAACGCTTTATAATTTTACTTTCATAAGGTGATCTTATTTTGTAGAGTGGCTCCTTTTTGCATAACACGGTCAAATTTATATTAATACAGCAAAAAATTAATATAATCCCATAAGTTTTGTGACTTGTGTACCCAAATTTAAGAAAATACTAGTTTTTGGAGAGATTTGAGCCCGACGCGTCCCATAACTGATCGTTGATCTTAGTAGTATAAATTAGGCCAAGTTGTGGCCAACATAGAGGCAATCGCGTATATGCCTGTTGGGCAGTATGATGGTAGTTGTGAAGATAGTGACCACTGGCATCCGGACTGTCCCGACTCCTCGGCTTGGGTATAACGTGGTCATTGGATGAAAAATATGTACTTGTTTGTCGATTACCATAAGACTTACACCAAGAGCTAATGGTCATTTTTCATCAATATTCAAATTTCGACAAACAATTTTATACCTTGACCGTGTTTTAACATGGCAGTATTATTTTATATATTCAAATATAAACATAAAATTATAAATTTGTTACAAATAGCATGAGTTTGTATTTTACTTTGAGTGTAGTCTATATGAAATAGTAAAAGATCTATAAGCATTAGTATACTGAAGACTTTCTAGAGAAAGTGACTTCATATTTTTAAAGAAAGAAACACTTGTACTGTTTTACTTATCACTTATAATTTATTACTTTGTAATTAGTAGCCTACCGGTTTCGCTTATACAGCATCATCAGGGCTAAAACTTAAACTGAGTTTAGTTTAGGAAGTTTTAGTTAGGAAGTTTTACCAAGCGCCGACGATGGAAAATATCAAATATAGAAAGTGACTTGTCTATTTGTTACTGCGTTACATTAATTTTGATCTGGTTACTTGAAATGTTCTTAAAAAGAACTTCTGATCCACCCTAACAATTCTTATAAGGTCATAAGCTTTCTAGTGGGAGCAGACATAGTTTCGATCTAAATGAAAACGAAATGGTTTGATGCTGTCCAGGGCTAGTATGAAATGATGAAATCAAATTTGTGGATGACTTTTAAAAAGAAAAAAAATCACTATTTTTACGTATGTTGGTTACGTAATTGACTTTTGTGTGGTAATTCACATAATGTTGGCTAGATGCAAATTTAGTTCAGGTCTAGATAAACGTGTTAAATTTGTCCGGTAATACATTTTATTTTAGTTATGTAAAACTAAGTATTTATCTATTTTACTGGTGCTTAATAAATATATATTTTTAGTAATTTAAAAGCAGCCAATTACGAGTATTAGGTATTTTAGATATACATACTATGTTATAGCCAGCTGGTCCGACGCACTTCGAATTCATCAACTTGATTTTTTTTATTTTAATTGTTAAATACCTAATTAATATAATTTAATAAAAAAATCTAGCAGTTCACGAGTTACAAATATAGTAACAAACCTAATTTTATTTTAAATATAACACAGTACGTATACTTAACCTGTCACACTGAATACTTAGTACTTTCAAACGTTTTTTTTTTGTTTAAATGAAAGATTTATTTATGATTTGTAAATCACTAGTTCCTTTAAACATGTTGTGATTTTTAAGTACCTTTGTTAGAAAGTTATGTTCTCTTGATAAATTAACAGATTTTATGATTTGTTCTTATGACATTACCCACAATTTAGTTGTAATTTTTTTCGATGATCTGTAACATCTGTTAAATTCCATTGGGAGCTAATTGCTACATTAAGTATTGTGCTTAATAAATGTGATAATATATAAAATATTGTTTACGCGACATCGTTTCCGATTAAAGAAATTATATTATTATTTTTATTATTAATAGTCCCTCTCTTTTAGGATTATAAGCAAACATTCTCATAGTTTATGATATGTAATAATGATTTGCTCGTTTTTTGAATAAAATGCTGCGGAAAACCGCCGGAGTCCAACAAAAAATTCTCCATTATAAATTGTTCTCAAAATAAAAACAAAGTAAGCTACAAAATTGACCACAAGCTCTTGGACTGGTTATGCTAATATTTTGCCAGCATTGCAAATATCAGTATTGTTATTTTACTTTTAGAAGTAAGTTTTTGATTTTAAAGTAGTGACTGTTACTCATATAAAAACTAAATACTTAATCAGCAAACTTTGAAACCGCGAATTATCTTTGTAGTGGATAATATTATGCAAAAGTGCGTCACAAAACCTGAGACTGAATATTACAACACGTGAATTTGAACAAAACTTTTATTTATTTACATATTTATTGTCACTTTCTTTTGTATTTCAACTTCATCTTATTATTCATTCAATAATGATCTACTAATTCATATTTATTAATAAAATTTATTATTGTTAAAATTGTAAATTTTTACGTGTAAATAAACTTAACAGATATTGAATGTAGTTTGTTTGATTTTCAAATTCGGTACGAATCAAAATAAACTTTCACCAAGCTTCAAAATTTGCAGACTTGTAGTTTGCAATTTATTACAAGATAGGTCCGCATGCACATTGCAGGGTTAAATATAATAGCGAGTTAAATTTTTAAATTCGGAATAATTTAACCCTTTGTTAAACGCTAGCCCAGATTTATTTATTTAACCCAGAGAAATTCAACCCGAGTAACTTCACGCCCATATCCCCGAAGAGGAGGCAGTGGTTATGGACGAGTAGCCGAAGACACTAAGTCCCACAATGTGATAGGTGGCCAACCGGGCACATCGAATCCCGGGCAACTTTATTTTTATTAGAAAATATACATTTTCTATTTTTTTTGTTGCCCGATTGAGGAATCGAGCCCGGGACCTCAACAAGTCAAGTCTGACGCCGGACCGCTAGGCCACAGAGGTAATTAATAATAACGCTGCTAAAGACTTGTTAAGACCCTAAGAAATCATTAGAACTGCCATCGAATATGAAATGTACGTTTTGAATTGAATATCCCAATTTCTTATTCGTGAAACCAGGATATGTACCAGCATGAAACCTGTCGCTGCAGTTCGTATTAGACTAAGGTGCTGGTTTCGTAGGAACTTACTTGGATGAATATAAGGTTTTGACGCTCATACGTACGAAAGCAGTTAGAAGTGGTATTGCAAAATGAATTAAATTATAGTTTGTTATTTTCAAATGAAACAGATATTAATAAAATTTAAATCAATTGTCTTTAGGAAAAACTGGCTGTTTCAAAAAATAAAATATCATACAAAAATGACATTGTTGATGACAATGACAAATAACGAATGTTGTGGTCAAATGCCTAATCACAAATTATAAAAACATTGGATTTTATTAATGAACAAGTTCTGAGACCAGAGTCGAGTTAAAAGGCCGAAATTTGTATGTCTCGCTTGCGAATAGATAGCCAATTTAAAGAGGATGAAAAAACACTGGTTAGTGTAGAATAACTATTGTTTCGTACATCTGCTAGCTCTACAGGAATTGGGATCACACATCCGTACATTAAATTCCAGTTTAATGGCGACTTGTGCCGTCCCCTCCATGGATTGTGTATGTTTATGTTAGTATTAAATATATTGGATATCTTCACGCCCATACTCCCGAAGCGGAAGGTAGAACCACCCACGATTGGCCAAAGGTACATTGTCTGGAAATATGATAGGTGTCCTGTCATCAACTTGTTATTTACTTGTAATATGTACATCTTACTAACCTTGTAAATGTCTTTATTCTTAACTCCTTTTAGTATTGGATTGGAAGAGGTAGGTAGAGGCACAACCAGGGTACCCACGGCTAGCCGAAGACACTAAGTCCCACAATGTGATAGGTGGCAAGCCTATCGCCAACCGAGCACATTTCCAATCCCGACCAACATTATTTTTAATTAGAAAGTTGGAAAAATCTAATTTTCTTTATGTTGGCCGACCCGGGATTCGAACCCAGGACCTCATGCAGTCAAGTCCAACACCTGGACCGCTAGACCACAGAGGCGATAAATAACAATAATTCATAAGTGACCCAATATTACAAGAAGTCAAAAACATAGATATATTTACAAGGTTATAAGATGTACATATTACAAGTAAATATGTTACATGGTTTACAAGGAGTAAATAAGAATCCGTTTACTGTAGTTAGTGTAAAAATACTAAAGTTGACAAATATTCCTGTATATTTGTTATATCTTAAAATCTATTGAGATTTGACAGAATACTCGCAGATTTTTTCCTTTGATCAAATTCGTCCTTATAAAAAAATATTGAAGAGTGAATTCTGTACATTCAACATTTAAAAAAAATAGCCTCAGTCAACTAAAAAGGGGCAGCAGAAAACATTTCTAGACTTTTTATCTGTAGTTAGGTAGTTTAGTTTAAATCAAATTACAAATCCTGTCTAGGGCGAGATTTTTTCTTTCCTTAAAATTTATATAAATTTAACCTAAGCACAGGGCAAGTGCTAAAATAAAAATACCTTGACAGAAACAGAAGTTATAGCTTGAGATGAGACTTTACAGGTTCAAATCCTGTCTAGGGCGAGATTTTTTCTTTCTTTAAAATTTATGTAAATAAACATTGCTTATACATATAAATATCTTCACACCAAGTCCCCTGCATTGTTGGCAAAGAGTATCGAATGAAGAACAAAGTTCACCTTATCGGCTTTTTAAACTTTAATTAAAGGCAAAATGATATTTTATTATCTTCCATTAGGATAGAATGGATGAGATGCCAAGTACAATCAAGGAACTACAAGTATCTTCTGTAGGTGATGTATCGAATCTCGGATCTACATCCTGTGAGGATGTAGATAATCGATATAGGTTTGTTTTCACGCTTTACTTTTAAGGTTCACTTGTAATGTACCTTGTACACAGTAGGTACTGCAGCGTGCTGCTAGTTACTGCAGGACTGGTACCACCGCCTTACTTATTCCTTGCGCCAAAGCTTGAGTGCTCTCGATTGTATATGTTCCCTGCTGGATGGTAGGATAACTAAGGAACAGTAACACGTAAGGTGTCTTAAGAAGACGGTTATCTCTTACCATTCGGAGAGCGCTGTGTTTACTCGCTATTTTATCTTAATATTTATAAATTACGTGTCACGTTGTTTGTCCGCGATGGACTCCTAAACTACTTAACCAATTTCAATCAAATTTGAAAGATAGGATAGCTTTCATCTCAATTTATGATAAAAAAATACCATCTGAGCGAAGCCGGAACAGGCATCTAGTAGCGTATATAATTTTTGGCATTAAGAAATCCATCTGCAGAAAATTCGCTACTTTAGTATGTGTAAGCGACATCTTCTGTACCTACTCTTTTGCTAAACTGTCACAAGTGACTCGTGCTTCGCGAACTTGTGCTTTACTCAAAGGCTGTAAACGCGTTTTCGAAGATATTTTAAATCTCTGTGCGTTGAGAAAGGTCCTCGGAAAAAGTTTTTGTCCACATTTCTGCTTCGTTACAAGATTCTAGAAATACTGTAATATGACCGCACATAATAACTGTCACGTTCTGGTCTGGAGGATATAGGGTAGCCGGTATACTCGCACATTGGACATTCAGGCCAAAAGACAGAAACTCACCTATGATATCTATGGTGTATGTAGGCCACTGTTCTTTCTTACCATCATGAGAGCTATGTACTTGTTCGCTATCTTATCACGTAAAACAAAACTTTTTACTTTTATTCTTCTGAATTAGGTACTATTAAGTACATACCTACTGTATAGGCACAGTAAGCATTATAAATACTTAGCTGACCCTTTGAAAATTCTTTAAAAGTACTTACTATAAGGCAATCAGATATTTCCGTTACTTGCTGCTAGTAGACTAGTAGATTAGATTAACATTTTGTTATGTTTCAGCCTCTCTTACTTGAGCGCAGCTTTATTTGCTACAGTAATAGAAGATACATTAACTGAAATTAGAATTCTGGGTAACTGTACCTTGATTTTATGAAATATCTACCTACTTACTACTGAAGATTCTGAAATATCATAATATTATACGTAGCTACCAATGGACAACAGTGCCGGATTAAGCAACTACAGGCTCTTTATGGCGTAGGGTTTTGGTTTTTCAGTTTCTCAGGCTTAGCTTTAAAGACAAAGTTTAGTCAGTGCACTCTTTTCGACCGGTTTTACTTCCTTAAGTGCCAAAATTTTATTGTCACCCCAGGCTTCTTTAAAGGGAAACAAAAAAATAATAGGGAATATATGATATCTTAAAAAAATCGCTGTCTATTTAGAGGCATTCTGTTAATCATTCTAGGAAGTAACTGTGTAAAAGTAACTGTATAATCATTATTTTTTTAAGCGGAATGTAATAATGAGTTAAGGCATACTAAAGCTATATCAGATCTTCCTTTACATTTGGCTGTAAAATATGGAATAGCTCAACCGCCTGTAAAGGACGAACTACAAGATATAGACGTCAAACGCTTGGATTGTAATAAATACAAACTTGATAAACTAAGTGCTGATCGGTTAGTATGACTTACATTTATCCATTTATTTGTAGTATATGTGCAGTAGTACTATTTAAATTGTGCGCTTCGGCTATATTCGTCAAGCTTCGGAAATCCGAATGTATTTTAAAGATATCTATCTATACAGAGTTGTTATTAAACATAATTAATCATTTCGCTTAAGTTTAGATTAGGTCAGCCCTTTGAAAATAAAAGTATGAAGTGTAAAAAGAGTAAAAATTGTAAGGCCGGAGCGCATAATTTAAATAGTATCTAGCACTGTATAAATGGTTAATAATAGGGCAACACAGCGGATAAACTGTCTTTGAACGCGAGGGAAAACGAGCGCCAGTTAACGAAAGAATTTAAGCAAAGTTCATTATTCTTTTTTAACATTTTCAAGAAAAGTGCATATAATTTTTATACTCAATTACAAAGTAGGTAAGTAAATTTTCTGTTTACATGCAGTCTGTGATGTTACTAAAAAACTTTGTAAACTAAACTAAAATTAAAAAAATATTTTAATTTTAGTTTCATTGTCGCCTCTGTGGTCCAGCGGTTCAGTTGTTGTATTTGAGTGCATGAGGTCTCGGGTTCGAATTATTTTCTAAAAAAACCTTAGTACGTGCTCGAGATTAGTAAATATTGTCTTTGGTACGTTCTTTCCTACTCATTCACATTTATACTTTCAGATTTGCTTAAGTAACTGATAAGCTTTCGGATTGCCACGCTACCTACGCCTTTATTCAATTTTCCATATCTAGTATCTAGGTATTTCGTATTTCTACGGATGTGAGCGTATTATTAATACTTAATGAAAAGTTTACTTTATTATTGGTCTGAGCTTAATTGTAATAATGGTCTTTATTCTACAATCGTAACATGTAATTTGTTTTTTTTTAATTCTTATTTGACAGCATAGGCGGCGTATCTCTTCAAGAGTGGCATGGGGGGTTAATAATATGTGCTTGTCTAAGTAATCATGTCAATGAATTCATCCTCCCATCTACATCATTGTCTCTCTTTCTTTCGTTTTGTCTAGGTCACTACTCCGTTATGTCTATTTTACTTCTGATCTTGCCCACCTCCAGTTTGGTTTTTTGATAATTTATAGGTATGAGTATAATACTATGTTACGTAATTTTTGGACCAGTTTTTAAGACTATCTATTTACCTATATTAGATATTGGTTAAGTTCCAAGTTTGGCGTATATTCGTCATACCTATCACGTAAAATACAAGAATTGAATATTTGGCTCTTAGTTTTTATTGTCATATGAGGATTTTTTATAATACCTAGCCTTGAAAGACCAATTATCTTTTCCATGATAATACTATTAGAATTTTAAATATGTAGGTACCTACTTACTTAATTATAATTTTACATCACCCACAAAACAAGATTTTTATAAATATACAGGGTGTACAGTGGACCTTTAGGAAGCCAGAGGCCATACGTACTATGTAGCTTAGGAGTATCAATAGAAAAAATATTTAAAACAATCCAACCGCAAAAAAAATGCGATTCTACAAAATTAAAAAAACATTACATATATTATTGGTGCTAGTAACCCTACTTCTTTATGCATTGTGTAGCTTATGTAAAAAATATTTTAAAAATGTAACTGCAAAAGAAAAAAAAAATTTGCAGTTAGATAAGGCGTAAAGTAAGCCTAGTTACGGTGCTATTATAAGAAGTAGGGTTACTAGCACCGATAATATATGTAATGTTTTTTTTAATTTTGTAGAATCGCATTTTTTTGCGGTTGGATTGTTTTAAATATTTTTTCTATTGATACTCCTAAGCTACATAGTGCGTATGGCCACCATGCTCTGGCTTCCTAAGGGTCTACTGTGGCACTCTGTATATTTAGTTAACTGTAATTAAAATGAACATTTTTACAGGACCTATTTTAATGAAACCATTACTGAAATTTATATGGATTTGGCAGTAAAAAAATCATTTCGAAAACTTGCAAACAGCATTAACAAAATTATTGATCTTGATAACTACCGAGCTAAATTATTCGAAGAGGAATCCAAAAACCGAATGTAAGATTTATAACTCATGACAGTTGATCTAACAAAAATAAATAATCTTTTTTATGATAATAAATACATGTGACTTATTTTGAATTTAGATTTGAATGCTGATTTGGACAATTTGTTCACATTTAAGAAATGAGAACGCAGTTAAGACACCAAACAATGGTGCGTTGCTAACCTGAGGCTTTGATGCGAGCCTTCGAGCAAAAGTAAGTTTAGCTGCCAGGCAAGCCGTAAAAAGGAACAAAGGCTTCGCGTTACTAACACCGTCACATCCTTCTGGGTGGCAGAGTTTGGCAGCAACTCGCCCGGATTTGTACCACCGCCTCACCTATTCCTGCCTCCATAACGTCAGTGATTGTTATGTTCTAGTTCGGAGGGTAAGGTTGCCTGTAAACTTACTTTTGCTCGAGGCCAAACATTTCCTCAGGTTGGCAACGCACCATTACCACCTTTGATGTCTCTAGGCGGCGTGAATATATTACCATCAGAAAACCCGTCTGCTGGTTTGCCTTCCAATATCATAGAAATAACTAAGCACAACATAAATATGTTAATAAACTTCAGGTTGCGTCGTGATCTCAACAAACAATTGCGACAACAGCGAAATCACGTCAAGTCTGTTATATACGATGCTAACTCTACAATAGATGCTTTAAAAGCTGAAGTAGAGGTCAGTATTATTAACACCCATTTGTTCACTTGGTTGGTATCTAATATCTATGTGACGGAATCTTAGCACGTGTTTTTCACTCTCTTTAGAAGGGCGGATTGATTAGAAACTTATACAGAACCGGGTTAACATTTTCATGATCAGAATGTGCAGGATCTGGAGCCTAACCCAGAAAAAGTTTAATTTATAGCTTTCTTTGAGTCCGTCCGTTGAAAACGGTTCTAAAGTTCTATAAAACAGTAGCATATAAGAGACATTTTAGGTCTCCCTTTGAAAAAAATATGGTAATTAACAGCAGTTTAAAACCATGCGGTATTTGCTAAAATGTTCTTCTTCTTCTCTCTTCTTTATACATCCATGGTGCACCTTCCATCCCTGCTGAAAGCACTACCAATTTATACTATTTCTTTCACTTCTTTCAACACTGCATCGTCGACTACGACTCATATCTGTTATGGCTACGTCCTTATCAAACACCATTCCTTTGGTTTTCGTAGCATAAAGTATTCAAATTTTAGCCTATTTCTTTAAAATCACCTGCCGTTACTAAGGCATGTGTTAGCGAGCTCAGATGATATGAAGCCTTAAATAACTGATAAGTTAGTTACTTCGGGATAAACGCTAGAGTGCTGTTGATGATTTACTTATAAGATGTTTATTGTATTAATTTCCACTTGCCTGGTGAATGAATGAATGGATGAACGATCGAATGGATGAATGAATACACTTTATTATGCACACAGAATTCAAAAATAATATACACTCATTCACCTAAAATTTTTAACTTAGGTAAGGTGCCAGGTAGCCTGTTAACTCGTTAGCCGGTCTTAATATTTCTAACGAATGGAGATGGTATTTGGAGTATTAATTGTCGAATACGATATTTCATCTTGAATACTAGGTTAGTTTACTAGGTGGTCGAGTTTTGCAGCGACCCGCCCGGATTGACACCACCGCCTTACCTATTCCTACCGCCATAACGTCAGTGCCTGCCGTTGACGTATTCCGATCCGAAGGGCAAGGTAGCCGTTAAACTTACTTTTGCTCGATGTCTAAGATCCTAAGCTCAGACTTGCAACGCACCATTTCTACCTTTGGTGGTGGTGGTTTGGTGGAATTTCTTACCATCAGGAACCGTCTGCTTGTTTGCCTTCCAATATCATAAAAAAAGAATAACGTTTCTAACTTAACAGGATTCAAATCTGAATGCAGAGATCCGTAGCCGTTATGTTGGTAACTGGCAGCAGGCCCGAACTGAACAACACACGCAAAGAATTTACGACAAGGAATCAGTGCCTTCGAATATTATTGAATATTATAAACAGAGAACTGATCACGAACAAAGAGTTCACACGGAAATTGAACTTTTGATTAATATCGCCATAAACGTATAACATTTTAAATATCCTTTATCATCACTGCATAGTATTAAACAAAGTCGCTTCGTCCCTATGTCCCTTTGTATGCTTAAATCTTTAAAACTACGAAACGGACTTTGATGCGGTTTTTTAAATAGATAAAGTGATTGAAGAGGAAGGTTTGTATGTATATTTCATAATCGTGCGGGGCAGGCCGCTAGTTTGAAATTAAATTTATTTATTTGCGTGTTAAGTATATTATTATAAAGTGTGTTAAATAGTTGTCATAAAATACTTTTTCGCACTAACATTGTTGTATGCAAAAATTTAACAAAATTATTGTTTTTATTGTTATGTTATTCATATATTTTATATAACTCGGTCCTATCTACCAATGTCCAATATCTATGATAAAGTTTGTGAGAATGGATGGATGTTTGTGACATTTTTAAGCACAAACTATTAAACGGATTTAGATAAAACTTTACTGTCTGGTTTATACATAAGAGTAACAAAGGCTACAATTGATTTTAATTAAAAAATATAAATTGGTAAGCGAACAGAAACGCGAGTGGAAGCTAGTTAAAATATATTTATTACAACGATATCATTTAGTAATTTTGAAAGATTTTAGGTTCCTATTATAGTTTAATGTTATCCTATCTACCTTGAAGCTAGATTTTTTGAGACAAATAGGTATGGATCCAATAACCATAAGGCCTGTTAAGCTATAGTATTACCTACAAATAGGCCATGTGGGTTTTGGGTTGGCTTTTGCGTGGGGTCCATGCGTGAGATATTAAGATAAATTCACAATATTTAGTCTTGAATCCCCAAATATTTCAAAGGGTAAGAACATCGTCAGCGAGAAACAAAGGGTACAAGTTCAAACCCCGTGAAATATTCTTTTCGTAAAAATTATATGTTAAGAATTATTTTTATAGTGACGGGAGATTAATTAGGTATGTACGAAAATAAAAAAAATGTTGATGACTAAGAAGCCGGCTAAAAGATATATAAAAAGAAAGAAACGAAGCTTGAGACGAAAGGGTATAAGTTCAAATCCTGTCTGGGATATTTTTTTTCTTTCTTTAAAGTTTGTAGAAAAAGGAATAGGTACCTAAAAGTTTTCAAACACTCGTTTTTTCAAGCGCTTCACAGCTGCGAATGTCAAATCACTTAATTGCTTTTGAATTCGATTTTTTCTTTCAGGAAACTTTGGAAAAGGTAGAAGAATGGATGAATAAATATGACAAAGACATGGAAAACATAGATCTCAAAATACAAATAAAGAAAAATGACTATCAAAACATGCTTGACAAGCGAATTCATCTTGAAGAAACGGTGAGATGACAAGAAAACTTGCCTAAACATTTCTCCGGTCATAACGTTTAAGCTCGCCATATTTTGTGCCATGCTGAAAGGTAGGATAGCCAGTGGATTGGCACACGTGGCGGTCTATTCTAACCTGCTCCAAGATAGCAACGCACCAACTTCTGTGGTGTTTATGGGCAACGATTGTCTTCTACTATAACTAGATCCACATTTAGGTTAGTTATAAAAAAAAAGTATCTTCACGCCGATATCCCGGAAGAGGTTGGCAGAGGCACAACCAGGGCACCCACGACTAGACGAAGATACTAAGTCCCATAATATGATAGGTGGCAGGCCTATAGCCAACCGGGCACATTTCCAATCCCGAGCCACATTTTTTTAATTAGAAAATTGGAAAAACTCAATTTTCTTTTTGTTGCTCGACCCGAGATTCGAACCCGGGACCTCATGCAGTCAAGTACAACTACTGAACCGCTAGACCACAGAGGCGAATAACAAACTTTATAAGCATTTTAAATGTGTGAATAAAAGGATAGCAACCAGAGGCCACTTTACAATAAATATAATTTATGAAAGTAAAGATAAAAACATAGAGGCGGCTTTATCGACCAAGTATTATTCGTGTGAGGTGATAGGAGTCAGAAACTGGCGTGTTTGAAAAATAAATTTTTGTTTGATGCCGGTATCGCCGAATTGTTAGGCAGAGGGCATCTACGACTAGCCAAAGACACTAAACCCTACAATGTGATAGTTTGCATGTTTATTACGGCATATATTCAATACCGGGTACCATTATTTTATTAAAAAATGAAAAATGTTGCCCGGCCCCGGAAATCGAACTTAGAACCTCATTAAGTCCAACACCAGACCGCTAGCGGCTAGACCAAAGAAGCGTGTCTGAATGAAAAGAAGAATGAATGTAGAGGAAGCTAGGCAGGTTTGCAAGGATCCCGATCGTGTCACTTGGCACGTGATACTCTCTGTCTATCCTGCAAGTGACTTGGCTTGAGGATACGTATGCATGTGAAAAGACATACTGTTGGCCCAGTTATATAGTTTAAAAAAATGTTCTAGTTAGAGAAACATGAGATTCTTATGAAAGATTGGATACAATTTAAAGAAGACAGAGAGAGAGCACGTCTGTACAGGGAAAAGATGACCAACTCAGCTATCATTGTACAAGCCTGGTGGCGAGGATTGCTCGTACGACGTCAACTTGGACCATACCGAGTTCCTAAGAAGAAGAAGACCAAAGGCGCTAAAAAGTAAAATATAACCACATTTTTTTGAAAAATTTTTCGTAATGACTGATTATTATTTTTAGTAATTATTTTGTATATAATAAAGGGCTACTTATATTGATTTTTCATTTTTCCTTATTTTCCCCGTTTTAATTCGGGTCTCCTGTATGAAATAGACTATCTGCGAAGGTTAAATGGCTCATAGGTTGATCCTTACCTATTCATGCCAACAAAAGGACTGTCATGTTCCGGTCCGGAGTTCCGAGTACGCGGTAGACTTGGCCTAACATCTTGGCCACAAGACAGCGACGAAACTACAATATCTATGGTGTCTATAGGCCACTATATATATGCCTTATCACAGAAAACACCAAAATATGGAGATAAATAAGAATTTTCCCGATCAGAAAAGTTCACCTATTTTCTTTTGCAACCCGGGCGTATAGACATACATACATACATAACTTACGCCAAGTCCCTTACGAGGTAGCCAGAGAGTATCGAGTGCCAGATCCACGATCCTTGCAAATCCGCCTGGCTTCCTCCACATTCATAACCCTTTTCATACAAACACGCCGGTTTCGGAGACTCTTGATACCACCTTCGGATAACACCCAAGCCACTTGATCGTGAAATGTCAACCTAGGTCTCCCTGGGTAGCTACATCCATCCACATTTGCATTGTATGTCTGCTTTGTCAATGTTTCATCAGCCTTTCTTTCTACATGTCCGAACCAGCGGGGCATGCCCTTTCTCATTTTAACACTAACGCTTTTTTTCAATCTAACTCTTTCTCGGATATCACTATTACGAATGCGGTCGGTCATCGTAACACCACAGATTTTCCATAGCGCTTTCATTTCGACCGCATTTATCCTACTCTCATGCTTTTCCTGACATACCCAACTCTCGCTTCCATACATTAACTTTAAAATAAGCACAGGATTATGCAAAGCGATTGAGAAACTGTGACTCAAAATCTCGCTCTGAAATAGCTTACCCTGCGCTCCATTCACACTTTTTTCTGCACACCCTCTTTTTTTTTATAGAAGAGGAGGCAAACGAGCAAGTGGGTCACCTGATGGAAAGTGGTCACCTCCGCCCACGGACATCCGCAACACCAGGAATGAGTACGCTCTTTTCTTGAAGGTTTCTAAGTCATAATCGTTTGGGAATACCGCCCTCAGTAACTGATTCCACAAAGGTGTTATACGGGGTGAATTGCTCTACGTTGAATGCGGTCAAAAGGAACCAGCTGGTACTGTGGAGCCCCTGCCCAGAGTTGAGAACAGTACTCCATATGAGGCCGAATTTGCGCTTTATATAGTTGTAAGCGATGGGCCGGCTTGAAATAATGTCTCGCTTTACTGAGCACATCAAGTTTTTTATAGGCTATTTTAGCCTTTTCCTCCAGATGACCACGAAATTGAACATTACTCGAAATGTCAACGCCGAGTATACCAATGCAGGCTGTGGGAGAAAGGGAAACGCTCTCAAATCGAGGAGATGCGACAAAGGGAGTCTTTTTAACGGAAAACGCGCAAACTTGTATCTTGTTAGGGTTAAATTGCACCAGATTCTGCTGGCCCCAATACGAAATTTCAGACAAAAGATTGTCAATTTTAGACACAAGTTTGTTTCGGCTCTCAGTGACATGTTCTCGCGATATATTATGTCGGCCAAAGTATAAGGCTTCCCCAGTAGTGTCGTCTGCATAGCAATGAGTGTCACTAATTTGCAACATGTCATTGACATGCAGAAGAAACAAAGTAAGAGAAATCACACAGCCTTGGGGAACACCAGCATTGACAGGTTTGGACTCCGAGCACGCACCGTCGACAACGACCTTGATGCTACGCCCCGTCAAAAAACTAGTGATCCATGTACAGAATTTCTCAGGAAGACCGTAAGAAGGAAGCTTCAATAGAAGCGCCTTATGCCACACCCGATCGAAGGCTTTCGCTATGTACAAACTGACAGCCAATGCTTCTCCCTTGCTTTCGACTGCTTGCGCCCATCGGTGTGTTAAGTAAACTAAAAGATCACCAGCTGAACGACCACGACGGAAACCGTACTGACGATCCTTTAACAGCTGGTGCTTCTCTTGGTAACTTAAGAGCTGGCAGTTTGTTATGGATTCCATAACTTTGGAAAACAAGGAAGTTATAGCTATAGGTCGGTAACTGGACGGATCCGAGCGGTTACCTTTTTTAGGGATCGGATGTACTAAAGCGGTCTTCCATGAATTCGGTACAATGCCTCTTCTTTCTACATCCGCGGTGTATCTTCTATCCCTGCCAAAAGCCCAACCAAGATTAACAAATTTATTCACTTGTTCTAGCACTACATCATCAACTAAAACTCTTACATCCGTTCTAACTACGTCTCTTTCAAATACCATTATTTTGGTTTTCATCGCATTCAAATGTAATCACCTTTCTTTACAATCACCTTCCATAACTGTGACTAGTGTTTGCAGCTCAGATGGTTTAGAGCCCAAAAGTACAGCGTCGTTTGCATAAAACAAGCAGTTTACCACTTGGTCACCTATACGCATCCCCACATTCATAGACTAACCTTTGAAGACATTTGTCCAAATACAAAATAAACAAGCGTGCTGACAATACACAACCCTGCTTGAGCCAATGTTGACATCAAACCAAGGCGATATGTTGCCGTCTATCCGCACATATGCTTTACAATCTAAAACATAGACTTCACAGCACGTAGCAGGGTCCCATAATCCGGTAAAATGTTCCAAAGTTCCTTACGTACAACCCTATCAAATGCTTTTTCGAGATCCACAAAACCACAGAATACTTTCTGGCCCACAGCCAGATGCTTCTCTACGATGTTACGGAACGAAAACACCTGATCCGTACATCCTCTTCCAGACCTGAAACCGCCTTAAACCTCCCACAATATTCCATCAGACGTCCCTTGCAACCTCCTTTCAACTATTTTTCCATATACTTTTGATGTTAAACTGATCAAACTGATGGCCCTTTAACTTGTGCAGTCTATGCGTGAATCCTTGCCTTTATACAAGGGCACGATGACCACACGCCGCCAGTCTTCGGTTACCCTGCCGGTCCTCCAACATTTATTATAAAAGACCCAAAAAGAGTCCCGGAAGACAGGACCACCAAACCTGATTATCTCAGCTGTAACCATATTATCTACTCCCACAGACTTACCATATTCCATACTTTTGCCCATTCAAATTCTTTCATCATAGTGCCATCACATGCCTCCGATATTTCTGAGTCATTTGAGTGCCCAGCGGTAGCATCCTGGGCATGCTCATACATATTTCCATAAAATTCACTCCACCGTTTTAACAAGTTATCTTTGCTTGCAAGAAATATCACCACTTTTAAACTTTTATTTTATTCTAGAGGCAAACGAACAACTCCGAGACTTCTTCACCTCCCTCCAAAAGAGTTTGGTGTTCATCTCGAAGCTGTTAGTCAACCTCTCTTCTAATTTCACACTTTCTCTTTCGCGCTTCTCTTTCACTTAGTGTTGGGTGATATTCTTGCAACAACGGTATATTTCTGCCTTCGACTCTGTCATACTGTCATTAGCTCGCAAAGATGATACACAGTCTAATCAGGCTTGCTTATTTCTTTCAACGGAGACTTTTACCTCCTCATCCCACCATGCATCACCATCCACAACACATTTCATTATTTTGAATAGTTTTTTAGATATTTTATTGAATCAGGCGTTACTTTGCGGAAATCCATTATAAAAGATGTAAAATAAGCCTTTATTTTGCTAATTCCGCGTAAGCAGTGTAACCGTTGTGG
>NJDC01003926.1:34481-74853 GCA_002245475.1 Calephelis virginiensis
GCTCGAGCGACGAGCGACCGTCAAGCGGTCTCCCTGCGATTGAGTCAACGTAGTGCTGTTCCCCTTTGTATTTAATATTTGTCGATAAATTTACGTACATCGCAGCATTTTACCACAGGGAATAATTAGTGAAATTTTTGTCACATAACCAATTTGGAGTAGAAAACATTTGAATAGTAAAAAAAGATTATGTGTAGGTAGGTTCTAAATTGGACTGTATTTCCTACAATAAAACATATTAATTAAAAGTCTATCCACCCATTCCTGTATTGTTGGGGTATTGTAATAAATTATACGAATCTAAAGCATTCGGCTTAAAAGATGTTGCCGCCCGCGCAGCGCTGTATCGACGCCGTGCTCACACAAACACACTTCGTCGCCGCGACACGAGCGATCTGGCCGCTGACATTGAGTTCGGGCATAGCTCGCCGCGGCCGCCCCCGCCCCGCTCTCGCCGCCGCCCCGCAAATCGCTGAGATCCATTTTGAGGCCTAAGAGTTCATTATGTCGGAGAAAACAAGCTAGTTGATCATGAACTATGTGCAAAAAGGAGATAGGACGAAAGTCAGAAGGGCTCAAAGGATATGATTTTTTTGGAAGCGCAATGACCTTTGCCTTTTTTCACACTGAAGGGAACACCTGAGACGATAAAGGATGATTAAAAATGTAAGTTATAACAGAAAGGATGTGAGGGAGGATGAGCACAATCATTTTGGAACGCATTCCGTCGTCGCCGACTGTCGCTGATGAGATGGACCTAATGTGTTTTTCAACTTCCACTTCTGTAACTGCCATAAGCGAGAAGGAACAAGACGGGCGTGAAATTAATGATAGATCTCTACGAGTAGCACATTTAGTAGAGCTGTCAATAACTAGGAGTGGAGAAGAAAAATGTGAGTTCAGCGTATTAAGGTCAAGATAAGTGTTATTTAAAACAAGATCCTTACCAATCCCTAAAGATTTTAAAAAGCACCATTTCTCTTGGAACTTGGATTTCGCGATTGTCTCGTGGATGCAAGTATTCTGGAGAACTCTATACCGATCAAGATCATCAGTTGGATGTTTTTTGTAACACCTATTTGCCCTATATCTTGCCGACATAGCTTTTTAGGTATCCTCTAAAATCCGAGGAGATGGCTTATGCTTTTTTCTCAGCTTTTTAGGGGAGCGTGACGATCGAATAAACTTAGAATAGTAGAATTAAAGTAGGAGATAGCAGCGTTATGTATTAAAGTTGATTATTGATTAAAACTGTTTATTTGTTAGACTGATGATCTGGTCAAAGTCGTGGGTAGTCGCTGAATACAAGCCGCTGCTGTCTGTGACGATGATGATTGATTAAAAAATTGATTATGTGGACAGGTTTTGTCTTCAATTTAAATAAAATTTTAAATGATTGTTTGGTGCTAATGACGTAATTGGTATCTATAAGTATACTACAGATATAATACAGATTTTAACCCACGACACAGAAGGCTTCTAGTAAGATTAGAAGAAAAACCCTATGAAACCTTTTTTGTGCAACTTTACTTTTTAGAGTTTCGTCTTCCTGTATTTATGTTATACTGGCGGCCCGCCCCGGCTTCGCACAGTTATGAAATATACATATAAACTTTCCTCTTCAATCACTTTATCTACTAAAAAAACGCATCAAAAACCGTTGCGTAGTCTTGACGATTTAATCTTATAATGGGACATAAGGACAGAGAAAGCGATTTTCTTTTATACTATGTAGTGAAGACAATCTATTTTTTTATGGTTTCCTATATGAAATCAAGTCTTCGAAAGGGAGATAAAACTTTATTTACCAACAATGCCCTAACGTTTCATTATTGCTCCTCGTGCGAGTCGCAAGCACCGGGTAGTCTTACATAATTGAAGCTAGTAGGATCTTAATAGGGAGGGAATGGTTTCCTTATATTTAGCCGCTGGGCTGGTTAAGTTGAGACTTACCCGGCTTACAGAAATTTATAACTTAACGCAGTTTGAACAGCAAGATTAAATAAAACTCTGAGTTTGGTACACTGGCATATTCTGATACTGGTATCGATGGAATTAGTACATCTTAGAATTAAATAGCTCAGTTTTTTTTTGTAGTATAACTAAGTTCCATAACTTTGGAGAAGCAGGGTGGTGCGCGTTTTAAATGTGTTCGAGTAGCAGAGATTACTGCTCCTAAATAGTAAAAATTATTTAGCTACGTTAACTGTAAATGTATGCTTCATTGCGTAGTAAATGAGGTGGTACCTCTGTGCTCGAATTGTCTTGAATGTTTTCTATGTAGGATGTAAATTCCAGGAAGTCTTCTTGACATCTTCAGAGAAACAACGAAGTTCTCACTTGTCATGAATTCTGCAGAAACTTAATTATATAACATTCAGTATGAATACAATCTGTTATCTTCCAAGAACCTCCTTTAGTTATTCATGCACGAATGAGGGTCATGTTTCGGAGAGGATATCAAGGCAAATATTACATCACATATTTTAAATTAAATATTTGCTTCTTTTAAATTGTATATAGGTTCATGTAATAAGTACATATTTCTATATGTTTATAGATTTTCATATAATGGCTGTATACATTATATTGTCTCGTATCCACAGAGTAAGCCATTCATTCGTACATGGGCCAATGCATGCAGTTCTACAATAAACTTCCCAATTATATGAACGAATTTCCAATTAATAAATTTAAGAAATGTGTCAAATGTAAAATAAATGAAAAGGGTTGTTATACCTTTGCTGAATATTTAGCTGCCCAATCTCATGCTAATCTCTTAGAAAATAATGTATAATTACATTAATTATTGTAAACATATTTTAAGATAAGAAAAAAAAAGGCAAGCCCACTGAGTTTCTTGCTAGATCTTCTCAGTGTGAAGCCGCGTTCCGATTCGGTAGTAGATTTATTATTATATAGACGCGTCACAAGTGCCTCTTGTAGGTTAATGTAAAATAAAGATAAATTTGATTTGAATTATTTGTATACATTATACCGCAACTGAAACAAACGACGAGTGGTCGTTCGTTAGTCATTAGTCGTTAGACGTTAGTAATGACTGAATTTGCCATGAACCCATTTAATAACTCACCTAAAGGAAATGGGAAAAAACGAATACCCGTTCAACTGCTCGCAGCCACTAAATGGCTCTTAAAAAAAAAGAACAAAAATACCTAATCACGAGAACACCTTATTAAACACTTATTATCGAAGGTCTCAGCATTCCCGCTATCCACCCATTTTCTTGGAAAAACGCTGTAATAAAATCAGAAAAGTTTATCATCACGCCAACATCTTACCTTGAATATTGAATCAAAAAATGCAAACAAGAATCTCAAGAGTCTTACCCAAGTTTCAAGCCTAATTCATAAGCAACTTATGTGTTTTTTTATTATTATTAGTTAATTTGGCCCTTTTTGGGGCCGGCTTAAACCGTTACGCCATGGCACCATGTCTTCCGTATTAGTTAATTCTTATACAGTCATTGTCACTATGTACAAAATCATGTCTGGTCAGGGTCTTGAGTAAAGCGGTGGCTTCGCTACTTAAACTCATCTAGTTAGATTTGGCGTCAGCGAGGAAATACACGATGCACACATTTCTTCATGATTATTTCATTTGAGCACTTTCACTGAACAAATTGATCTAATTCGCACCTAATTTAAATAATTTCACTCAAAATAAACACAAAATTCAATAATTATGAAAAAAGTTCATCCATCTTTTTTCTCAATGGCGCCAAAAGTCTGAAATTATTTTCTTATTATTTATTTTTGACGTAGATAAAGAATAGTTTTATATTAAGGAAAAGTATTTCAAATACTAGATACAAATTAGGTTACTTGTAAATACTTTTTAAAAATACAAATACTTTTGTAAGAAAATATCATTTAAATTTAAGTTTGTTCATTATAGGTCATCATTATAGTACAAAAGTATTTAAATACAAGATACAAATACTTTTCAAACAAGTATTTTATATACAAAATGAAAATACGCATTTTCTATCTGTATTTCAAATAATCTTATATATCTTAGATAAGCCACACCCCAGATATTACAATAAGCAATCCCTATTGCTTTCACTCGTTCTTCCTTATTGTATCTTTATTTTAAATACCTTGAATTTTCTCTGAGACAAAAATCTTTTTTACAGCCGTCTACAATTTCGAGAGATAGCACCTCCAAACAAACAAACTTATGTTGGTATAGATGAAGTAGAATGTTAAAAGTCAGCTCCATTTATTAATTACGGGTGAGTCGGAAATGATCGATGTGCTTACATAGTTGTCTTACTGAAGCCCACGAACATTATTAATTAAGGAAATTAATTTTACCCTCCAAAAATATCTCATAAATTCTATGTTGACCGAGCAATTACCGAAATTGATAAACACGGAGAACATCCAGTTTGTTTGGAGCTTTTGTGAGGGCTCGCCCGGATTTATTCTTTGACCATTTCTGCCGCCATTATGTCTATGCTCGCTTTTGTCGTTATTCGTAACCAGAAAATTTACACAAGCGGTCTTCTAGTCTCAGTTTGGCAACACATCATTGATGTAAATGCATTAGATTTGCATCAATTACAGTTTTTCTTTTTTAACTGACATTTTTATTTATATGTATGTTTATCCATTTCTACTTCATTTCTGAACCGATTGTAAAAATTCTATCTTTTATGTGGAGAAGCGTACGTTCGAGGGGGTGACATTGGCACGAAATTTAGATCAGGGTACGTATAAGCTCTTAAAATAATATTATTTTAATAATACTTTTTGTCATCGAAGAAAGAACACCTTAAGACATAAGATATAAAGTTGTATATAATATTATAATTCGACATTTAGCAACATGGAAATAATACTGCTATAAGCGTTCATGGCCCCTGATGATGGAATCACAGGTAGGAATACACTACGATGTTTAGCTACTTGGTGACATAACATTGAAATCGAAATCATTTGTTTTGAAGTTTTACTGTGGTCATATTACGTAATATAAAAAGTTGAGAGGTGTCAAGGGACACCCGGATGGAACGAAGTTCTCTCTCCTCCCCTCTCTCTCTCTCTCTCTCAATCTCTAGTAATCTCTATCTCTCTTATAGAGAGAGACAGACAGAGAAACATGAAATAAAAAAAAGAAAATAAAAATATAAAAATAAAAAAACAAAAACATGTAAATGATAATTAAAAAAATAGAAAATTAAAAATGAAAAAAAATTTAAAAAAAATTGTCCGACCCGAGATTCGAACCCGGGACCTCATGCAGTCAAGTCCAACTACTGAACCGCTAGACCACAGAGCAAAAAGCGTCGTGACAACATTTTTGTAAGTATGTTTCCCGTCTCATTTCATTCACAACGCGCAATAAGGAACTTCGTTCCAATATAATTTTCACGTCAAGATTGTCCGTGATAAACTCCTAAACTGTCTAACCGATTTTAATCTAATTTGCATACCGCGTGCTGTTTTCTATGTCACAAAATAGGTGCCCGTGTCAGCATCTGGTAATGCCACATTCCAATTTAAAGAACAGGAATTAACATAAAAGGACAATTTCACATAATATGATGCTTTCCACCCGGGCCTAAGTAGCAACACATCATTAACATTTGCCCTCCTACGTCATGAAAGAAAGAAAGAAAACTATTTATTTGCGGAATAAATGAGATGTTACAAAAACATTTAAGTATATCAACACATTCTACCATATTTTGGAGTGCAAATATTGTAATATTTATAAAAAATAGTATTTAATTACATGTACTTTAACTTTTAAGCCAATTATTTATATTTATAACTAGTTTAATTATTTATTATCAAACATTTTAAAACTATAATTAAATATAACCCTGTCTACCGTAAACTACAAACATACAATTGTTCTAAATACTAAATAAAAGGATTTCGAATAATACAATATTAAAGTGTCAACACATTTTCACCACTCTCATTGCAGATAGTATTGCGTCTTCCGACACGTAACGTGCCGTTTCAATTATCTATCTCCCGTCGAAGCTCGTAAGCCTCAATCGGCCAATTACTATTCAATCAATACATCTTACGTCACGAATCACACCTTCCGTAAATTTAGGAGAGGAGAGTATTTCATGCATCTCCAATAAAGTATCGAAAGCACAATGTCCGATAACATTTGACGGGTTTTCACCGACTCTATGTTTTTTTGTGTTTGTTGCGCGATTACTCGGCTGATAACAAATAAAAAAAAATATCTTCTCGCCCACATCCGCGAAAATGTAGGCAGAGGCATAACCAGGGCATCCACGACTAGCTGAAGACGCTAACATAAAGACAAGAAGACACACAATAACATAATATAAATAGGTAATTGAAAAAAAATACATTTTGATAATTCGTTTTCTGAATCTTAGGTTGTGATTTCGAAGTAGTCACATGTAGTTTTAATCAAAATCCGACTAATAGTTTTTAAGTTATACTAGCCCATCCAGTGAATTTCGTATCTAGATTGAAACAGCTACTAACAGTTTGTATGAAAAAAATAAAGTATCGCTTGTCCCATTTTCCCTTAAATATTTCCGGTTTTTCTCTTCATAATAGAAAGGTTCATGTGAAGAGAACAATTGGAAAAAATATAGGGAAAATATAAAAACAACGTTTTAGTTTTTCCCACGCATACTGTCAGTAGCAATCGATGTCAGACGGTACGAAGTTTGTCAGGTTGGCTGTTTATTATAATAAAGCTTTATATATTATAATTCGTGTTTTTTATTTATTGACATGGTAATGAAATTTGGATAGGTATTTGCACTTTTACTGCCTCGTTGGTCGAGTGGCTAGCGTACACGCCTAACTACACCGACCAACCGCGAGGCTCGGGTTCGTTTGCGACGAGGGCAGGCATTTATGTGATGAACATTTAAGCGTCCGCATTGCCGGGTCTAAGTGTTTATTAAATTTATTCTGGTATCTATTTAAGTATTTCTATGTATCAGTATCGTTGACTAACACCCATAACACAAGCATATAATTCGCTTACTTTGGGGTTAGACTCAATTTGTTACTTCTTGGAGCATGTTTTCAATCGGTACAAAATATAAAAGAAAATTCACGAAGAGAAATAAACTCAATTTCGGATACAGCGCTTAAAATGTTTTACTGATTGGATTCCATGGCGTAAGTGTATCGTTTCTGAAGGAGCATACTTTGAAGGTGATATAATAATTTTAAGCTTGTAAATAGGTAAGTACCAACCTATCTACCTATTATTGATTACAAACAAATACAAATCATTCAGGTATAATATTTATAGGTATTTAGGCACTAATGTTAGGTATAAATGCGAAAGTCTGTCTGCCTCTTACGCTTCCATGGCGAAGATTCTAGATCGATTTTAATTAAATTCGCCATGCACAGGTTTATGATAGGTATAGTAAGTACCTAATTAAAGGCAAGTTCAAATAAGGTCATCTATTTTTGTTTAAATCAACCTCCAATTGACCACAATGAGTGTCGAAAGTTTAAGTAGGTAGGTATAAAAATCATATTCAACCAATAATACCTACTTACTTACTTATAAACCAATAAAGTCACAGGTAAACAGCTAACTGCTAGTTAATAACAAATTAATCAGATATGGCGTTGACGTTGGCTACACAAGGTCCTGGGTTAAATACCGGGTCAACAAAGACAAAAATGTGATAGATATTTCAAATTTTTCAAGAAACGTTTAGATTAGATAAGTGCCTGGTACTAACTGAAACTGGAATCGAATAGGTACCTATGTCATTTTAGGTACTCTTGAACACAATGATGGCGCATTATTACCATTTAGTTAATAGTAAATTATTTTATCATACCTATTCGTTGAATTAATTTGTAACTAAATGTTAATAATCAGCTAATTTTGTGTTCAAAAGTACCTAAAGTGACATATTCGATTCCAATTTCCAATTCGCATAGTATCGAGATTCAAGAGTAATTTTGTGTTCAAAAGTACCTAAAGTGACATATTCGATTCCAATTTCCAATTCGCATGATATCGAGATTCAAGAGTAACTTAACCACCTATTAAATTGTGGAGCTAGGTACATAACTTTCGAGCTAATCCTGCGCACCCTGGTTGCCCCTGCCTCGCCTCTGTGAGTGTGGTTTTTGTCTGTGGTCTAGCGGTCTAGGTATTGGAGTTGACTTCATGAGATACCGAGTTTGATTCCCAGATTACATATATTGTCTTTGGTATGGCATACTCGTCAAAAAAAAACCTTATGCATACAAGGATATGGCATCATAAACGCTAGGTTCTGTAACGAATGCGGTCAGCAAGCGTAACACTACGTATTTTCCGTAGCGCATCTCACTTCGACCGCATTTATCCTAATTTATCCAAAACAACATTTTAAGTTTTCCCATACCAAAGAGCCCCGAGTGTAATGGCAACGTCAAAAATCATCTAACGTAACTTTCGCGTTAGTGAGTAAACTTGTAACATGTAGTTACACGTTTTAAGTGCGAGTGAGCCATTCGAAAACCGTATCACTAATCACTGAGTTACGAGTTTACTCACTAATGTCTGCGTTTATAATACGAAAAAATCGGGTGGAATGAAGTTCGAGGAAACAGCTAGTTTTCAAATACCCAATCTTGAAGTAATACTTGTAATAAACATACAATACTATCATAATTGTGCAATCATTATTGCATACAAACGATCATGTAGGCACTATACCCTTTACTGCTTTTCTTTTTTTTTCTTTAGGTTTTGGCAATCTCGTTAGTATTTTTCCATTAGTCAAGTAGAAATTTGCATCAAGTTTTATATCAATTATAATTAGTCATCAGTCATAAGTCGTCAGTAAGTCATGTCAGGCTCTTGGGTAAAGCGGTGCCCTTTTTACACAAGCTCATGTAATGAGATTTAGCGGCAACGAGGAAATATACGATACGCTAATTTCTTCATGATTATTTCATTTGTGCACTTTCACTGAACAAAATTGTACAAAATGCTACCAAAATTGACTCATTTCACTCAATAATAACACGAAATTCAATAATTATTTAAAGCCCGGTGAAGTTGTAAAAACCGCGAGGTTGGCAACACATTAGTCATTCCAAAAAAAAAAAAAAATAATTATGAAAAAACTTCGACCATCTTTTCTTTCGATGGCGCCAAAACTCCAATGCCCCTTTACTGCTTTGTATTATAAATGCGCCATCTGTAACCGCATAGTCTAACTATTTCTGAAGACCACTACAAAACCTTACACAAAATATTCATAGGTGTCCTTCATTACGAAAATAAAATATTTTTTGGAATTTTATATTTTGTCACAATGTTTTTCTTAATTTAATAAATTTCTTGCATAAATTGAATTCGTTTTATGTAATAATTTGTAGAAATCATGCAGACGTACGTCATTTTGGCGGTACATTTACTGCATTCACGGTTTTATTTCATCTGTTAGCAATCTGTCTGATGTATAGTGTTGCCACCTATGATTTTTTGTCACTAGATTAAGTGAATTTTTGATATATGATTGAAATATTCTCCAAAAAAATTTTTAAAAATTTACTTGAAGACTATTATTTAACATTTGTCTAATCTCTGAAAATCTCCTGCCATGCCTGCGTATAAATTATGTAGTTTAATTTTGACTCGTCCCAAGCAGTATCCTCGCTATTATTCAAAAGTATTTCCCGCGGGAAACTTTAGAAATTTTAGCGGACAAAGGCGTGGTCGCGAGCATCAACTAGTAGACATAAAGAAAGGGAAGAAGCACTAATTGGCTTTCCTGATGGTAAGAAACAGCCGCAGCCTATACACAGGCACCATAGATGTTGGAGCATAATTTTAAGTAACACCTATGAATGTTATGTTATTGTGCAAGTCTGTCCTACCCTACGGAAAGATTGAAAAATGACACTAGTTATGGCAGCAGAAATAGATAGGACATTGGATACCTACCCAGACAAGTCGCTGCACAGGACTCTCACTCAGCAGTCTCAGGTTTTGTCAGTAATTATTATCCAACCAACATATTATATATAAATATATGGTATTAATTTTGGATTATATTGTAACATATTTATTAGCAATATGAACGTCTAAGTAACCTTGTAAATATTTTAATTTTTGGACTCCTTTTAATATTGGGTCCCTTATGATTGTTATTGTTTCTAATTTTACTATATGTTTTGCCACATTCTCTTTTCTATAGTCCTTTTAAATCACTGAAATACGCTAAAATTTACAATATTTGACAACTTTCATGGCAATAATAACTAGTTTGATGTTGTCAAATATTTTTCTTTGTTTTAGGGAAAAGAAAATGTTTAGGTGACGTAGATTTTTAACCCACTTATCACATAGTGCTATTCAAATAGGTCCAGCCGCCTATAAAAAGTGAACGAGCCCGCCAGCTGGGCATTCTTATTCTGGCTCAAACAGTCGATGGAACATAAAATAAGAACAAGTTACGAAAGAACTGCTGTCTGCTTTCTGGTGTGTGCTTGGAGGTGGACCCGAGGACCCAGGATCGGCGCCTGTTGCCGCCTTCCCAGTTGCCTGTTTATGGTTGCTATGGTTGCTGCTTCTGGTCGCTGAGAGAAGGCATCAAGGGGTCCCACTATCTCATCTGCTGACCTCAACCATCGTATCTTATGCCTATGTATGTTTTTGAGGTTCACGGACAATTAGACTTTTTTTTAACATACCAAGTGGTTTTCTTTAGGTTTTATTGCAATAAAAATTCTCCCATAATATTACCATCAGGGAATCCTCAAACAGTCAAACTATTCGAGTTCGTTTATTTATTTCTTATGAACATATTGGTAGATGGTAGCTAAGCCATCCCCATTACGTTACAATATACAAAAGTCAAAATTACCCCCATTGTGTGTGTTTATTAATTATTTTCAGAATTAAATTATTTCATACTACCTTGCCCAATTTTCTGTGAATATTTTGTGAATTCAAGTATTTTTTTAGTTACAAAAATAAATCTATGCAGTTATATGAGCAAATCTAGTGATTTTTTAGGTGGAAGGTGGCATCACTGACGGTGATGTCAAATTTGCTTTGACTTTAATTTTTAAATTTCATTTGTCATTTTAATTTTTTCGCCGGTTGTAGTGTTGCTGCACAACGTTTTGAATTTTTCAACAATTACCTGAATATACACTAGGTGAGTACCATTTCATTATTTTCCTTTACTAAAAATAATAAGGACATTCTTAGTAAGAAAACAGTATCCCATGTCGATATGTCCCGAGTTCCAATTGTTAACCGTGTGATCAAGATTTATCTAGAATAAATTGCTAACTCGTTGCTATTTTATTGGAATTTTATAGAAATAAAAAAAATACTTTTATTAGGTATTTACAAGTACTTTGTTATTAAATAAAAAGATTTTGTTGCGCAATTTTTAGGGGGTATTTCATTATTTCACAATCTGACCGAAAGTTATTTTACTTATGCCTAATTAAAGAGAAAATCTATAATCTATTTGAATTATTAGTTTATTATAAATTAATATTGATTTTGGTTAAGGTCAGACGATGGACCAACCAAGTGTTAGAAAAAGAGAACGGAGTCTTTCAGACTTAGAAGTGAATGGAAATGTTACAAAAAAAGTTATGTTGGAAAGGTCAGTGTTCGATTTTAGTTTGGCATGGCCTGAGTTCAAATTGTCAGCATTGATAAAGGTGGTGGGAACATATTTTATATAGTCACATTGGTGTGGCCCATTGATGTGCTTTTTATGCCATTTATACAATTTTTCAAAATTTTGTAAATGGAGAACCAAATATAAATATATTTATATTGGTAATAAATTTAATATGAATATTAAAATATGCTGATCCCTTTCATTTTAAACTTATCTAGACCATTGAACTTTTAAATGAAATAATAAATATGTTGATTTTCCGTACTGCATGGCACAATATGTAACCTTGCATGTTTGCGCTGTACTATCTCTAACTTAAGAAAATAATCTATATAAACTAGATTAAATAGTTGGATACACTAAAGTACTCCTCAAATACAACATTCTCTGGAGGAATATGTGCAGTGTATCTGCCATTATTTGAGACATATTATTTTGTGGAGTATTACATGGTAAAAATATGACAAATAGGTAATTTCAATCAGATGATACATAGATTAATATCTAGTATATATCTTGCCATCAGTCTGTTGCAAACATTTATTGGTTTGCATGGTTCTCTGCCTCTAATGTAGAATAGACAATCTGGCGCCCTTCCAGACAGGTTTTAAGAAGTGAGCATAAGTTAAATTTGTCATTAGCCAATAAGTGGTGATAGACTATTGTGCCACAATTTAAACGGGTAGGGATCCACCACCTTACTCATTTCTGCTACCATAATCAAAAATTCAAGATGTACACAATAGGCGAAACGACATGGCCACAGGACAGTAACGCACCTATTAAATGTACGGTCTCTGTAAGTAACGGTTATCTCTTACACCAATTGTAAAAAATTACTGTAAGCTTTAAGCTCGTTTGCTGACTTAATATCTAAAAAAACATGCCAAAATATTGGAGGTCCTTCTAACAATAAAGAAATCAATGGTAGGTTTTTCTTATAGTACGGTTATTAGTGCAAATTGAAGTCTGTTATGCTAATTTCCTATATTAACTTTAAATTTGTGTTAAAAATTTTATTACATTTGTCAATGCGTTACATGAGGATTGTTATTTTCACTGTGCTATTTTAAAAAAATAGAAGTCCTATCCTAAGTTATTACTAATTTAAAAGAGACCATAAAGTAACTAATTTGTACTTATGTAGCTACAAATTGTCAAGTGCGAGTTGCAAAGATGTCTATGGAGCATAAATGCTATTGTCGAGGAGATGAAATCTCTAGCTTAGAACTGAACAAACCAGAACACCTGATGCCTATGATGCGACCATTCTCGATGAGGTTTACCTATCAATTTCAGTAGTTTTGAGTTGTTCCTAATTAAATCAACTGTAATGATTCATGTAGGAAAACTTCTGTCATGACTCATGAGTGTAATATGTGAAGAAATATTGTAAAATTATTGTGTAATTTTGAAGTAGTTTCCTTAGTGAATTTTAAATTTATTTTGATACTATTTTTGTCTACTAGTGTAGTTTAAGTAGGCAGTTATAGTGTAAAATGTTGTTAGAATTTTGTTTTGACAATGATTACAATAAGTTTGCAAATTCCGGTAATTAGCTAACCACTGATTATTGATTAATAATTTTTGGTAACTATTCTCATTCAAGGGGCTTGATGTTAATTTTTTCAATTAAAAATTCACATAGTTTTGCCTTCAAAGTATGAAAGGGTGCTGACTACAAAGGTTTCCTATTAACTATTTCTAGGACATTTAAAAATATATTATTAGATCTGCTTTAAACAATTTTCAAGCTTGTTAAAAAACAATTAAATATCAATTATAATGTACTTAATATGATCAGTTAATGAATGAGTTCAGTAAACTTAAAATAACTTAATAAATATTTGATATTTTTATCTATATTACAGTAATATGTACCAGAATATCCTAAGACATTATATTCAAATACCTTTTATATATGTAAAACTCGTTGGTCAAGGGGCTGGTATACATACCTAACTTTACTGACCAACCACAAGGCTCAGGTTTGATTCCCAACCCGAGCAGGCAATTGTGTGATGAACATTTAGATGTCTACATTTTCTGAGTCTGGGTGTTTATTAAATTTATTCTGAAATATTTTGATGTTACATTCTATTTATTTAACTCATAATAGATTAATATTTACTGGTTGATACTCTCCTTTAAAGTATTTAATAAAGATTATAAAATAAAAGTACCATTGAATTCATTCACATTTTTGCTGTCTACGTAGGTCTATGTTTGCTTTTACTCCCTACCTTTTGAAAATGTTGAAGTAGATAATATGATACTTGATACTTATGATGATGGTTTTGATACTAAACTATTATATTTAATTTCCAACTTTCCAGAAAATCTTACTGTCATAGTGCCTTTAAATGTTCTAATAAATTAAGTGCTTTACAAATTCTTAGATACCGACTGCCAAGTACACAGTTCTTAGATACAAGTATGATGGCTGACCCGGAGAACATTGTTGTAATGCTAAATCGTTAAAAAGTAATACAAAATATTTTAAAATTTTTTTTGAGTTAACCATAGTCGTTTTTAAGAATTTAATTAGATCTTTATTTTAAACACTGACAGCAGAATTTTAAATATTAGTTTTTATTGTGGTGTTGATGTTAGATTTTTGTTTGTTTCGAAGTGCTAAAGAAAGGATTTTGCAATTTTGTAGTTTCGAGAAAAGTTAAAAGCTGAGCAATGTTTCGCCACAATTTTTAAGCGCATATTTAATGTGGGTTTGACAACTAGGAACTTCTAGATATACGATAATTAGTATTTGTTTATTATTCTAGAAAAGTTTTATTTGTTACGTATTCTGTTTTGCTTCATTACCACTGATATGACCTTTATGTGACATGTCTGGTCGCTGATATCACATGTTATTTTCTCACTTTTACCATAAACCGATTGATAAGTTATCATTCGAATTGTATTGTGAAGAATAAGATTTTTTAACCATTTTTAGTTTACTTGTAGCCACGGTCTAGTGGAGACGTGTTCGCAGTCTTAATTTTTTGCCAGTGAGTTCTTTATCATTATTTTTTAATAGGTTTAAATTTTCGAGTTATATTTACACAACTTGTTTATTGGGAATAAGACTATTAGTAGACTGTCTGTGCAACTACTTGCTTGTGTAGGGACTAGGGATCCACCGCCTTTTGTTATAATGACAGTGTCATATTTCGGTCTGGAGAGTAGCCAGTAGACATTCACAATAGTCATAACCGCTCACCACATGGCAGCAACACATCTGTAACATCTATTGCATCCATAGCCCATGGTTGTGTCTTACCCTCAGGAGAGCCATGTGTTTGTTTTAATTAAGAACTTAAAGGATATTAAGTTTTTATTAAAAAAACTTATTAGTCTAAGAGCCAGGCACAAATAAATTTCAGTGGAGTGATAACTTGTACCTATCGAATAAAAAAACTGGTAAAGAAAATTTGTTGCTGTCTCGCGGGCTATATTTTTATCACTTTTAGCTGGCGGATATCACACTGCACCGCAAGCTGATCCGGTTTACGGCGATACGGAGTTTAACTTTGTACTGAACAATCTCGATTTGTATACAAAAACCGTACGATATAACACACTGCCACTGCATCCCCTTGCGGCTGATGTCAGTGTAATATCCGCCTTAAAATGACTTATGCGATATTTCATTCCTCAATGTGTAATTTGGAAACACTTGCGTAAACAAACCAACATTCAAAAGTTTCACACAAGGCTATGGACTTAACGAAATTTATATTTAAATTAAAAAAAAGTATCTTCACGCCCATATCCCCGAAGAGGTAGGCAAAGGCACAACCGGGTCACCGACGACTAGCCGAAGACACTAAGTCCTACAATGTGATAGGTGGCAAGCCTATCGCCAACCGGGCACATATCCAATCCCGAGCAACATTGTTTTTATTAAGAAAATTGGAAAAACCGATTTTTTCTTTTTGTTGCCCGACCCGGGATTCGAGATGTTTTCATCTGAACAATAATTCAGATGAAAATATCTTCACTTCAACAAGTCTTATTTAAGATTGTTGGTCATTAGCTTATTTCCTATTATTCATTAAATAAAATTTCTAACACTTAAAATGTTGTCGCCTTTGTTCTACTGATAATTGAATTTAGCATCCTTGAATGTAACGCGAAGTCATGCTGTCATTTCAATGGTATATTCATGACCGTGACAGAGTTAGTTATCAATAACTTGATATGTTTTAACTGTCGCTTACATTATAGTTAGTTTTGTTATTTACATCAAATACGTACCTACGTGTTCATTATCTTAGCGACTACTGTTGCCACCCATCTTAATTTTGCCGTACATTCCCGATTTACACGACCGTAATTTAGGCACCGTCCCGTGTCCGTGTTTTATATAATACTAGCTGGGCCCGCGAATTTATCTAAAAAGTTAATAAAGTATTTTATTTAGATTTTTCTAAAATAAAAGTAGCCTAAGTTACTCCTTATTTCCGCTATCAGCGTTAATAAAGAGCTGCCCTGCTGGCTGTCAGTGAAAGTATCGTCGACTTTAGTCAAGCGTTTTCAGAGATTAGCCACAACAAAACAGATTGACAAAAATTGTTATTTTGGTACATGCACGTAATTCGTATAGTCAATCCTATAAAGGTATAGTAAAAAGCGATTTTGAATTAGTCACTCTAATTTTATTTATTTGTATAAATGTACTCAACTACTCGTTCAATTCGTGTGCCATCTCACGCCATGCCTCATTCGCTGCCCGAGTTTTCACTTAAAAATGATTTCCTTACCGCTGAAGCGACAATTCATCCTTCCACTTTGTGCTATGTTCTAACAAGTTTATAGGTACACTAGCTGCTACCTGCGGCTTCGCCCGCGTTTTCACAGAAACCCGGTGTGCTATCGGGATTAAAAATAGCCTATATGTTAATCCAGGTCACAATCTATCTGTCTTCCAAATTTCAGACAAATCCGTTCAGCCATTCGAGCGTGAAAGAGTAACAAACATCCATACATCCATACTTACAAACTTTCGCATTTATAATATTAATAGGATACATATGAGTGATCTAAGTCAAACCAATTAACTGTCATCACAGCAGTGTATAATGACTGGTAAAACTGAGAGCAAAACCTTCTGTGTAATGGGCGTCTTGTAGGTACGTTTCTAGAAGTAAGTTATAAAAGTGCTAAAGCCTACAGATAGTTCCTTCCAACTTTATATAACCTTGACTAAGGCGACGTAAGACGATAAAACATTACAATACGTAGGTAATAAAACGTCAAGTGTGTGTGATGTGCAATATATCCTTGATTAGCATAATAGGTATCAAATACTAGCAGTATCACGCAGCTTCGCCTGCGTAACTTGGCTTCTACTGCACCGATTTTAATGAAACATAGCCTATGTTACTCAGGGATAATATAGCATTCTAAAGGTGAAAGAATTTTTGAAATCGGTTCAGTAGCTCCGGAGCCTATTAATTTCAAACGAACAAAAAAACAAATTTTTCCTCTTTATAATATTAGTAGGTATAGAAAATATCGTTACTTTTATGTATTTGACAGAGTTGCATGAATAAAAGCGGGTAAGAACTAGTCCGAACCTATGTCTACTTTCTTGTAATATTGCATATTCTAAGGTGTGTCTGCTTGTTTTTTTTAACGTAGCAATAGAGCGATGTTGTTAAATATACGGAGCTATGGGCTATGGCAGACTAGGTACTTTTACCCCGATTTATAAATGAGTTCCCGCCGGAGAATTTTGGAAAACATTCAAATTTGACAATGATACGAATTATATTATAAAATCATCATATGTTTTGCTGATCACACTTGTTTGAAAAGGAAATTGCTCTTGTTAACAACGCTTAATTAATATTAAAGTAAAAAAGGGGTATGTTCGCCTATTCGCGTCCATCCCCCAATTCGCGTCCACCCCTCAATTCGCGTCCATTTCGTTTAAAAAACCATTAAAATAAGCGTACTAATAAACTAGGGAAATGAAAAGTATTTTCTGCCTATAATACAATATATAAGAAGCACACAGACAAAAGAACTGTTCGCAATAATTTTTCCTGTTAAAAAAAAATAATGAATCTTAGCTATACAAAAAAGTTGTGTAAATACGAGTAACTATAATTTTAGTAAAAAAATAGTGAACCGGCGCGTTTCATACGTAATTTTTCAGTGTTTTAAGTTTAATTAAAGATTGTGTTAGTTCCTAGACCTTGAAAATGAATAAAAGAATAAAAAATAATGATGATTGTGATTGATTATTCTACTTTTTAAAGTTAAAATGAGGTGGACGCGAACTCATCTTACTATTTCTAACTTGATCCTTTATTTTAATATAAAGAAATATGTTATAAGGATGGGGTTTTATTTTGTTTTTACCATTATTATTATGCTTATTAAAATAGCCAATTTGCGTCCACATAATTATGGTAATAGAAATAGATAGAGATGTCGAAATTTACCTGGACGCAAACTCGATGGACGGATTATACTATATACCAGTTTGCGTCCACTTGTTCATTTAAATACTAAATTTTAAGTAACTGTTTTGTAAAATTAAATCAGACAGTTATAGATAGGTGGTAGCCGGTAGAATGCATTGTATAATCCTATCGGGACTAGTATCCACCACCGCTCCGGAAGGCAACCAGCGCATTAACTGTTTCTACGTTCTTCCACTGTTACACAAACAGTTGTATGATAAATTTTAAGTACATAAAAACAAAGAAGTTGACAAAGGTGCAACTAGGGCACGCACGATTAGGCTAAGATACTTAGTTCCACAATGCGATAGATGGCAAACCTATTGCAAACCGGGCACATGTTCTATCCCGGATGACAATGTTTTCATTAGAAATTAATAAAGATAAAGAATATATCAACAACGAAAGAGGGAACACGATAGGTAAAATTAGTTAGGAAAAAAATGAAGGAAACTAAACATTTTTGTAAAATGGCTCGATGTGAAATCTCTAAGAGAAAATTAGCTAATAATTTTTTTAAAGATTTTAAAATGTCTGTATTCTAAAATTAAGATATTGTGGATGCGAAAAAGAGAAAAATTATGTGACCTAGTGTTGACCTGCCTTATACATATAAACAATCAATGATGCAATTTTGGGCTCCAAATCATCTGAGCTGCAAACAGCAATGAGCTAATGAATGACGATTGGAAAGAAAAAGGCGTATCTACACTTGAATGCAAATTAAACCAAAATAGCACATGAAAGTGATGTAGTCAGAACGTATTCAAGAGTTTTAGTAGATGCAGTACCGCTGGAACAAATAAATGAACTTGTTTATGCCGGTAGTGCTTTTTGCAGGGATAGTTTGATTGACGGCAATCTTAACAATAAGATCAGAGAAAGAGTAAGATTAAAAATAACTATTTTGTTACAATAATGTTCCGTTATTTGGTTCGTGTTGTAAGAATGGCAGATGAAAGATTGCCAGTACAGACATACATTGCAAAATTGGATGGACGTACTTAGCTACTCGGGGAGACCTAAGTTGACATTCCATGGGCGATTTAACCCAGGGCCAACTCTTGCCATCATAGTCTCCACAACCAGCTTCTTTGTATTAAAAAAGTAATGAATGTGAAGGAAGCTAGTGACACTTGGTACTCGATATTCTCTGCTAACCCAGTAAGGAACTAGGCGTAAACATATGTATTTTATAAAGAAAGACTTAAAACCCAACATTTCTATAAATTTTCTTAATAAAATCTTCCCTTAACCCGTTTATAAGTTGGTGGACGCAAACTGGTCCATGGGTGGACGCGATCTGGATTTTGTGGAGGCGAATTGGCGAAATCGCCTTAAATCGATAATTTTAATTTTTAAAAAATAATCACTAGACATTTTGGCTAAAACTTAGCTTCATCCTAAAATAGACTATATTACGGCTGGGTTACAATATTAGTAAATTCAAAAATAGATCTAGAACATTTTTATTTTTTATCTCAAACCTACAAACTCCACTAAGTGGACGCGATCTGGCGAAACAACCCTAACTAATTATCTGGACAAGAGTTTAAAACACTAAACATTCAAAGTTGTTAATTTTATTATATATTCGTTGCGCTCTGTATAGCCCGAGATCTGTGAACAGCCAGACATTTGTGAATTTATGAAAGCTGTAAGATCTCATCGTATGTGGTTTGTGTTCATGCTATGTTACACAAAGTATTATCATAAAATTTCCATGACAATTGGTACAAGACAATACTAACTTGTCAGATTACGAAACAACTTCTAAGAAAACACAAGAAACAATATAAAAATCATATTCACAAATTTATCCATTGTTAGCCATTTACAATCATGGAAACCAGTTGCCATGGAGCGTAAGCGTATTTACTTACTGATAAACTTTCAACTTTTCTGAAATAACTAAGGTCTGGCCATGGGACATCGGATTTCGCTCTTGTGGTGTCACAACATTACTTGACGACAGCCTTGTTGACAAATTCAGTGGAACCAAAGAATTTGTCAGAGTTTGAAATTAAAACATCCTGGTTTCTTTTGAAGCAACATTTTTAGAATTATTACAAAAATACGTGCTATTTCTTTTTTGTCGAAGAGTAGACAGACGGGCAAGTAGGCTATCTGATGGTAAACGACCACCGCCCACATACAACTTCAAAACCAAGGATGTGTTGCCGTTTAAGAAATGAGGACGCTCTTGTCTGGATGGTCCCTGATTCGTATCCATCTGAAAAAAACGCTTTTGTCAGATAACTAGTTCCACAAAGGCATCTCTTAGGTACCTGAAGAGACTGGCGTTGACGGCAATCCGATGATGATATCCACTGCAGGTGAAATAAATGCGAAACGGTTCTGTTTGTCCATCTGTCACGTCGCAACATTACGATGTTTTATTTTTTTAGTATGGAGATAATTAGTACCTAGTAAAGTAGCTGGAAATTAAGTTAGAGCTACTCTTTCGATTTCTTCGGATTCCAACGAGAAAATGTACATCCACTTTTGTAAAATAACTCGATACACTTCCTATTTCAGATTAATAATATTTCATATACCTATCGCTAGTTTTAACTGGGTGGTAGAATTCTACTCTCGCCTTTTCATACCGGCATGACATCAGTGCCTGCTGATTCGCCATTCTCTTGTGATTTAAAGACTAAGGTTACCAGTAGTCTTACAATCGTTTCAGGGTATTATCCGTCACCTCATCTGCAGGTTCCCTGATTCAAGCTTGGAGCACAACCTTTACATCTTCAGCGATTATGGGCGACGTGTATTTCTGTCATTGCGAAATACGCTTGTTTGCTTTATCTAATATATAAAATTCTCGTGTCACAATGTTCGTTCCCATACTCCTCCGAAACGGCTTGACCGATTCTCATGAAATTTTGTGAGCATGTTGAGTAGGTCTGAGAATCTGCCAACATTTATTTTTCATACCCCTAAGCGGTGAGGGTGACTCACCCTTAATTTTTGTTACTAAAATCACATTAAAAATATAGCAGAGCAACGTCTGCCGGGTCAGCTAGTTACTGTATAAGTAATCGTTGTGCTTGCGACTTCGTCATCGTGTATTTAACAAAAAAAAAATTATTTAGCTAATTCAATATTTTTTTGAAATAAAAGTACACTCCTTATTACAACCAGCTGCCTGCTAGTGAAAGTCCCGTCAACGTTTGTCTATTCATTTCATAGATCAGCCGCAACATACAGACAGACAAAAATGATGAAAAAAAATGTTTTGGTAAATGTATATATTTTTTTGCCATATAATATACATTTATATGCATGTAATATACCTACATTCATGTGCATGTAGTAGGAAGCGGTTATTTTAATATTCCAAATAAACACCATAATTTTATTTATTTGTATAGATAAATATAAATAATCACACCTTAATAGAATGTTTTGGAATAACCATTAGCGCTTATCAAATAAAAGTTATTCATTGGTAATATAATTTTGAATGTCAATTTAATTTATTTTATATTAACACCATACACCATAAGTACTGGAAAAAACTTCAAATGAAATAATTATTTCCTTCCTTTTATTTTCCTTGTATGATTTAGTTTTATGTACAAAGTAACTTGGGCCTGTGACGTCTTTTAGATATTATTTCGTCACTGAAACTAAACTGCCCAAACAAACCGAAACATTATAATGTAAGCAGTCTCTTTTAAGTTCGGCACAACTTATTGGGGAAATATTGCTTTACATGTCACGGTAAAACCCTAGATCTTCTGTCTTCCCTATAATAAAGCCAGATTAAAATAAATAAGTTACACGTATTTTTTATCTACCCTCAATGAAAAACTGTCAGCTTTGTCATCTTTGTAATTGGAATTCCTGATAAAGAAAACCACGTAATGATTAAAGAATCTTTATTACTCACAATTACATTTTATCTACTGATTAGAAGCTATTGGTAATTGTATTTAGATAATCTATGTCTAGACGCAACATTAGATTATGAGGCAATCTAAAAGATTTTTAGATAATATCAGGATAACCCACTTTTTCTACTACGGACTTGTTCTGCGGATACCGCCTGTATCAATGGATATTTAAATAAAACTAAAACCTACAAAAAAATCGCATCGAGATAAATAAGGTTTGGGCTCGGGTTTTGAAAAATAGAAGCTAACAGTTTTCCTATCAAGCTTAAGACGCTGGCCTCAGTTTTTCAACACCGATACATAGCAAGGTGGAAGGTTTGGCAACAACTTCTTTGATTTAAGTACTTATTTCTGCCTTCATACCTAAACATCAATGCTCGTCAATGGTTATTCTGTAACGCACTGTAAGTTTAGTAACTATTTTCGAGTTATTGCTATCTTCTTTCAAAAAAAGTAATAGAAAGATACTAAAACCATTTCGTGCTGTCGGGTTTTATGTAAAAAATAGTTTTATGTAAAAAAAATTACATATGTTTAATCTATCCCTCAGTAAATGTTGATTAAAAACGTCATGTAACTATATCCGGACTAAAGTGACATTTTTAAAATCTTTCATTTCTTTTGTTTTTTTTATTGGAAAATAAAGCATGTACCTAAAGAAAGTATAGTCGGTGCTCAACAGAATTATCACCAAATGAATGTCGTCTCTTTAAGGAGGTTGTAGTAGTCTGTAAACTTATTTCTTAATACCACAGCTTCAAGTTTACAACGCATGAATTACCCACTTTTGTTTTTATCTACGGGAGACGTATATTTCATACCATCAGCTTGTTTGCCTTTTTATAACAAAAAAATGATGTACCTTGTTTAACAATTTAAAAATAAAAATCGTAAAAGTTAGAACTCGACGTCTGTTACATAAGTTAGATAGTGGTTACCTAATGCTTACAGGGTCAGCAACCTCGAAGCCATTTTAGTTAACATGTTTAACTGTGGGATTTTAACGGAATATTTATACAATGGGAACGGGAAACTGTTGACTGAGTTGTGGAAGGCCACTGAAGAAATGCGTTATCTCGTCCACCTGAGAAATGCTAAATATATAATTGCTAGTCATTTTGAGGTTGGGTGTGTAATGATTTTTTGCATAGCAATTTTAGATGTTGATAAGTTATACTTAAACATCGAGATGTACACAATATTCCGTAGATTCCAGTAGTCTCAGATTGCAGGCTCTTCAGTAGATTTACAGATTAATAGTTTTGTAGTTGAATACACTTAACATTTCTTGAAAATGTTGTGTAAGATTATTAGAATATCTGTACTTATCTAATATGTGCTACTAAACTAGTAGAATACTTTAAATTTGTTGAATTTAAATTTAAGGTTTTTTTTTTATTTTATGATATTGGAAGGCAAACAAGCAGACGGATTTCCTGATAAGATAAAGTAAGAAATTCATGCCGCCTAGAGACACCAAAGGTGGTAATGGTGCGTTGCCAACCTGAGGCCGGGAAGTTAGGCCTGGAGCAAAAGTAAATTTACCGGCTACCTTACCCTCCGAACCGGAACACGTAGCTAATGATTATGGCGGCAGGAATAGGTAACGCGGTGGTACCAATTCGGGTGAGTTGCTGCGAAACTCTACCACCTAGTTTTGCAAGATGTCGAACGTGTTGAGGTTCTTACGTCATTGCATGAACTTCATCATGTTTCTAATGAATTTGACGTCCTAAATGTAAATCGTAAACTCCCACAAAAACTGAACTATGTATTTATTTCTCTATTATCTTTTCCGCCAATACTTAATTTTTTTTTAGTCTTCGAACAACATATTATTTTCTATTGCCTATGCGACGAGATAATGAAGTTGCAAATTGAGAAATTCGCCTGGCAATTCACTAAGTAGTAGGCTTGCGACAATTCGCCTAGTTGGGTACCACTGCTTTATTGCGTTTATTTCATGCAACCAGCTGATTTATTTTCTAACAATAAAAACCGGAGACGGCTAGATCAATAGCCATCAATGTGACATATCGTGTCACCACGAGGGTATTAGTTTAGATAGTAAGTATATATAACACTTGATGTAAGTGTTATGTTACTTTGAGTAAAACTCGACAGTTGAAGTGAGGGCTTACCGTTATATCAGACGATAAGGTTGACATTTTTCGTTACTATTAGTGTTCCGTACCAAAGGTTAATAATTTAAACACAGTGAAATTGCAAAAAATCGACTTCGATTTCAATAGTTATGTTGTCTTAGTACAAAAAAAAAACCTTGTTTTCCCCGAAATTCTAAAACGGATCCAGACTTTGTGGCAATGGGACCACCTCGAAAGTAAGCTCTTGCAAATAAAATAATATTCATTAAAATCGGTTTTGAAATGACGGAGAAATCGATTATCCTACGTGAAAAATATATGTAGAATTTTAAAATAATAAAATATTTTAAGTAATAATTGACATAATACTTTTGAACGTTGTTTAATGATAAATGAATGAAATAACAAATAATATAATGTGAACGAAAGGGGATGAACGTATACGGAATTGACGAAAAACGGGCTAGGCGTAGTTTTTACTAAAGACGGCATAATTAAAAAACTCCGTTAACTCCCATAATATATAAGTTATAATTTTGAAATTGAATAGTTATCTATTCCTGCCTCTTCGTTCCTGACAAAGCAATGGTATATCTCTTAAAACATATTAGCTGCAACCCTTATTATTTTTTCATTCCATAAATTGTCGTTGAGGTTTGAAAATGTTCTGTTAAAACGGGACCCTAGGTACTTGCTTATGTACAATTGCGTATGACTGTCAATCATAAGTTTTATATTAACTTTTCTTATTTTAGAGAGTTATTATATCCTAGGCATATAAAACAAATAGGGAGGTTCTTGTATGTTGCAATTTTGTTTGAATTGTGTGATTTTACAAAACCATTCTTTACATTATGAATAGAATACAGAATTTGACGATAATTTTGTTTATAGGCTGTAGTACATACACTTTAGATTAAATTTAAAAGTTACTGATATCGATTCTGTGCTTCATCATCATCTTTGACCAACAATGGTAGGTAAACTGCAGATCAGCTGAAACGGGTGCGGCCTAGCAAATAATTATCATGGATATTAACTGATATCAAAAACTATGACTGTATTAGTCAAAATCTGGCTATGTACCTAATTTATTTAAAATAGAGTCAAACATTTCATAAAAAGTTAGCTGTGTTTTTAGTAAAAAATAAATAATACAAATCCGGTGTTGGGTGCAAATTTGAGATTAGAATAAAATAAGGGAACTTATCACTGAAGTTTACAAAACTAACTCTATTAACGTAACTAAACAATAAAATTAAGTACATAGGTAGTACCTACCTACCAACTTAGACCACAGACCACAGATTGTCTTCAATGTAGATACAGTACCTATTCTAGTCTAGCCTAGCCTCACATATTGAAAAACAAATATTTTCATTAATATAAATACAATATTATGACTCACTCGTTAAAACACAATATCGAAACAGTAAACACTCATGAAAAAAAAAGAAATAAATTACAACAGCTGGATGTATGTATTCAAATAAAATAAAACCTTAAAAATCAACACTAGCAAAAAATGATGTGTTTTGCCATGTATGTAGTATTGCTCAACATAGCTGACAAATGTCAATTTTGAAAAAGGAATTTAAGTCCCAGTATCTCAAAAAATTTTAATTGAAAAAAATTATTAGATTTTTGCAAATTTGTTTTGTTTAAATTTGTGTATTTGCAATTCGAGTCGTAAAATATTTTCAATAGTCTCAAAAATATTGAATTCACCTTGTCATCGTGTATGTTTATTAAATTATTAAAATAAGTGCCTACTTGTTCTCAATGACTTGTAAATTTATATCAGAACATGTGATGTAATTGTGATAAATATAAATAAACATGTTTAGGATGATGTATTTTTTTAAGACTTAAGGCCAGTTTCAGTGTTCATATAAATACTTATTTTTTAAATGTTTTTGAATATTAGGTTTGACCTGATTCTTAGAAATTTTACATGAACTGCATAATCACCCTCTTTGGCCGAGGTACTATCGTACTGGTCTAACTCCGCCAGGTTTGCCAGACTTACCGCCAGGCTCGGGTTCTATTCTCGACAAGGACAGGCTTTGTGTGATAAACATGAAGGCAAACAAGCAGACGAATTTCCTGATGGTAAGAAATTCACGCCGCCTAGAGACACTAAAGGTGGTAATGGTGCGTTGCCAGAGGCCGGTATGTTAGGCCTCGAGCAAAAGTAAGTATACCGGCTACCTTACCCTCCAAACTCCAGGAAGGCTGATGGTCTACCTTCTGCAAAAGGAGCCCGGACTAACACGGGGAAAAAGAGCCTCGACCAACACGGGGAACGGGGGTCTGGGTGTCTATTAAGTTTGTACTTGTATCTATTTAATTATTTCTATGTAGATATAAGTATCGTTATCTAACCCACAACACAAGCAAATAACTTGTTTACTTCGAGGTTAGATGGATTGGTGTGATTAGTCCAGGGATATATTTTATTTATTTAATCTTTTCACAAAAAAGTTTTAAATATTGTCTTCATCCATGGTGTCAGTAAAAGCTTTTAGCTCAGAGACAATTGTGTGTTTGCAAGGGTTTATTTACTCGGTTTATTTGATTGTATTTGAACAATTAATTTTGTAGAATTGATATATTTGTAATATAAAACACCTAAATGCTAGTGATTTCATACATTTTAATAGTTCAGTTAGTGTAGTAAATACTAGAATAAAATGCAATATAATTTGAAGAATACTGTGGAAATGAAAATAAAAATTATTTATTTGCAGAATATGTGTTAGAGTTGTTAAAAAAATACGTTACAACATATTCTGCCACATTTTGTATTCAAATATATTATTAATTTTTATACCTATTTAGTGCAGGCTTGAAAAGTTACCTTTAAACTTTTAAAAAGCTACATTTTGAATTATTTATCGCCTTGTGACCTAACAAACGATTTACATTTCAGCTTTACCAAGATGCCCCTACAGTTGGCCAAACCCGCTCCCCAGTTCAAGACCACGGCGGTTGTGAACGGCGAGTTCAAGGACGTCGCGCTCTCAGATTACAAGGGGAAATACGTAGTGCTATTCTTCTACCCACTGGACTTGTAAGTTTATCTGTTGTATTTATTATTAATACATCAAACAACTTGCAACCCGGGCATTATTACCCGAAAGTCTTTAATTTAGTCCCACAATATTAAAGCTGACAAAAATATCGCCGACTCAGCACTTATCCTATCCCGGGAAATGTTTATTTTGTTATGGTTTAAATATATTTTATTCTTATGTAAGCTATAGGTGGCATGCTCTGACGTAAGAAAAACATGGTTGTCTTAAAATAAAAGTATATTTATATAATTTTATTTTAATACAATAAAATATAGTTGTAATTCATCACAGTAAATACTATAATAATACAAAATATAGAGAAAATGACATTGAGGGTAAATTTAAAACACTTTGCTGTTCTACGCTTGCGATTACATACAAAGAACGTTTTGATACAAGTTGTGAGTACCTATTGACATAAACACAGTGTTATTTAGATATAGCGAATATGTATTATGAATTTACATATTTAAGCTCGATCAAGGGGCTAAAGATAGGTAAAGTCACGATATATATTCAAATATACATATGTCTTAATTTTTCTTATTCTAAGGTAAAATAACCACACTTAGTATCTTATAGTGAGACATATAATATGTCGTCTAAATTTTACACAAAATGTAAGAACATTGAAAACACATTGGAATTTACCAGACCAAGAAACCAAACCGAAGACTTCTTGTAGTCAATCCGAAGATCCCTCTACCCAAGGCTGGATTTATGGGAGGGCAACTGGTGCGAAAGCCCCGGGGGACAAACGACCCCACACTAGACTTTGTAAAAAATATTTCAAACTCCGACTAGTAAAAATCTTTTCTGTTTATATTTTTCCTCTATTTTACCAACAGTACTTTGTACAAAAATGATATTTTTCGTAAATATTAAAAGAAACCATTGATCTATATTTTTGTTCACTCCAATTAGACAATCAGTAAAATATCAAAATCACAAATGGCCCTGATAAGCAATTGACTACCCATCTTGAGAGAATATGCTGCCTACTTGCCTGCGGCCTCGGAGTTTGAGTATTCGACTCCGTGTCGATTTTTCCGCGAAATCAACTCTGATGTTACCGTTTAACATTAAAATTTTATTTCAAATAATATTTGTTTATTGCTAAAATAATCTACTTGGTTTCACAAGAAATTATATATTGAAAAAGACGACTGAAAAAATTGTTTATTTTATTTGGAAAAAAAGTATCACTAAGAGTTTCCACTCCCTTGTTTTCCCAAAGCCTCCAGACCACTAATTCTGGCCCTGCCTTCACCTCAAACTGGAAGGAATCAAATACGTAAACTTTCTTCTTTTTTCTTAGACAACTCAGACTTTACTTTTTTATTTCTTAGTAAGTAAAAATCCAAACATATAGGATAGCTACATTGGAATAGTTAAAAAATAAATAATTTTATTATAGCTGTAATTTGCCAGCAATTACTACATTGAAGAGATCCTCTTGTTTAGCGTGGCTTCGAGATTGCTGCTCTGTGTTGCCAGGAAAAGAAGTGACGGTATTTGATTGATAATGTGATTGGGAACTATCTTTAGATGTCGATAATTTAGTATGGCTTGGTTGGTAATCTTATTGCACATTAGCTAAACTATATTTAATTTATTGCTATCTTCTTTCAACGATAGTATGTTTAGTTCTGTCTGATTACTTTATACATGATATTTTCAGACTTTTGATATATTCCTCGGAAAACGTTGATCGAAAACGTCACAAATTAATATGTCGGAGGTGATAATTCCACTATGTCTAATATGTTCCATCTTTTTTTTTGTTTCAATGGAACATTTAAAATAAATTTAGTTTGTGCTCAGCAGAATTGCCCCCGTTATCTGATCTCATTACGTATACATATCAATTTAAAACCAATTACGTAAATACAAGTTGTGTAATCAGCTGTGATAACAGCGAGACCGAAGCCGATGAGTTTTGTAATGATCAAAACCTAAAAACAATTATTTTCTTCTTCTTTTATAAATATGGCTTTCAATCGTTTTTCACGACTTATTTAGCCAATGTCAGGTACGGGGGCAATTATTTTGATATAATTGTTACTAATGGAAACGATTCCAATTTTATTTAATTTATTTAGAAGATTCTACTGAGACTTAAGCTTTCGGCACTAACGTTTGTACATAGAGGTTAAGTTTGTAAGTTTATAAATTTGTTTGTAGAACTAATAATGTAGAGCAAATGCAGTAAAACTGTAAAAACCGATTTCAACTAGGTACTTGATGTACCTACTTCACGTTACAATTTGACAATTTTTTTCCAAAGATATCAAATTATTCCTAAATAATTCCACCTAAACTTCAACATCCTGCTAGTGCTTTCTTACTATGCACTAAATTATTAAATTTATGCGCTTGTTAATTAAGTATAACTCAAAAACCACTGGTCGGATCATGATAAAATTAATATGGGACCGTTTTGGATTCATAATCAATATTTTCATGTAAAAATCTGTTTGCTATTAGCCGAGTAATCGGGTAAAACATACAAAAAAACATAGTGTTGAATTGAGAACCTTTAAAGTGTCAATTAAAAAAAGTCTGAAACCATTACGATGTTGAAAATTCGTTTAGTAATAAAAACTCGATTATTAATTAGTGACAATATAAAATACCTTCTATTGGGATTTATAATATTTTAACCGGAAAATTAATAATCAAATCGCAGTTTCGGTCGTTCGCTCGTCGGCTACATTCATGTTTTAAAGTTTTTCTCTCTCCTATAAAAACCGCTTAAGTAATCGTAGAATATAAATTCGGTCTCTGATCCCAAGTGTAATCAGTTCCCAAATTTATGCGGAGCTAATTGTTACAAGAATCCCCGACAAACAAATAACTTTTCATATTGATAATATTACTATGGTTATGTTTAGTGATCTGATAATAAGAAATATATTGACCGGATATTCAGCGCAGTCGTCACCATCTGACTCTTTGCTAGTCATGCAGTAATTAGACCCACGGTGGTCGAGTGCTGTGCAGTAATTGGCTACCGCCTTCCACTTGGGATCCACCGCCTTATCTATCCTGGTCATAATGATGATAGTGTCGTGTTACAGTTTGAAGGGGACGGTAGCGAGTAGACTTGCACTATAGACCTAATATCTCTTCAACACCTAACCACCTAATATCCACTTCGCACTGTCCCAGGGGCGTCGCGTTTCAATGTTACCGAGTCGAGTTAGTTATCCAAGTCTAGGCACTAGTTTACTAGACTCGTACTTATTTAACTGGTAACTTTTTTTGGTCCACGGGTTGCGGGCTAGGTTAAGAGGAGTCATAAAAATAGTGCTTGTACATAGTAAGTATTAAATTCAGAGAAGCCCTCCCCTCTCTTCTAACATTGAGTGAGTTAAGGGGCGTTGTTAAAAAATAGCACGACCAGAAGGCGTCACAGGACAGATAAGTTTGAGAAGCCCTATAGGCGACAATTGTCTCCACCATCGGGAAAGCCTTGAGCTCTGTCTTAATCCGTAACAAAACGTTGATAATTCACACTAAATAATTAAAAAAAGTGTCATTTAATTATAATTCAAGCCGACATTACATGTTATACGCTAATGTTACATTTGATATTAGTTATACATAAATTATGTAACGGATTGTGGAACCGGTACAACCGGTTGCCGCTCCAAGAGCTCAGAAGCACGTGGTGATAGGTTCAAGGTGAGGCACGCATGACTCCGTGTGACTAGTATTTTGTAGCTAGGCAGTTTCTTGATTCGTATACCAGGATTTAACAAAGTAACATCTACAGACCAGCGTTATTAGACATACAGTGAACTATAAAAATTCCAAAATGATGATGGTGATGATAATAATGTAGTTTTTATAACAGAAGAGAAGCTACAATAATTGTTTTGAAACTTTAACATAACTAATAAACCTAGACTTCTAGATAAAGTAGTCTTAAAGTAGCAACTTTTTACTAAATTGTTTCTGTTACGAGTTTATTAGGTATTTACTTGAAATAAAAGAAAAACAACAGTTAAATTAATTAAATAATTATAAGTATTCATCTATCCGTTGGCTCCAGCTAACTTTATAAACAGTTATGTTACAATTTATATTATTAGAGATAGGTCAAAATATTCCCTCAAGAGAACTTAATCTAAGTAGTTAAAATGTGGACAACTCCACGAGAAACAACTCAATACTAATATATTCAAAGGTTGGACACACCTGTTACAATGATCAATTAATAATCATACTTTGTAATCACAGCTCAATGAATTGCGCAGAATCAATTATATTGATATCAGTCATTATATTATGTAATCCTAAGTAATTAAACAAACATTGAGCATTACAATAATTTAAATGTTTGTAATTGTATTGCCAAATTTGTATTTGTTTATTCTTATAACGAGTATCTGCATTTGATACTTTCATGCTTAATATTAATATTTAGTATTACGTTGGTGACGCTAAGGTAGCCTGTAAACTTGTTTACGTAAAAAGCGTAACGTCACAGCCTCGGGTTGGCAACGCAATGTTAACTAATATGTTTTAATCAGGAAATTTATCAACTACCGATGCACAAATTTACCCGCGACACAAACAACTGACCTTACTTGATTATGGTTGGCACTACATTTCCTGCCTGCCTGCGGATTAACCTGCGGTTATGCGTCCGTATCAAAGCTATTTATCTCTTCCACGAATCCGTTTAGATATCGGCACACAAATAGTAGCCTGCATTACGCTTCAGCCTCCTTCTATTTAATACACAAAAAACTGCCATGGCATTACTCCTATGAGACGTAGAAGTCTTTTGTGAGCTAGGTACCTGTTCTGCAATCCCATAATTTGGCTTGTATAATAATGTCGTATGTTTGGGATAAACTTCGACACAAGTGATCAGATTTTGACGAACTTTGCATGTATCTGTAATAATATGGCTCAACCTAAAACCTAGGATTGTTTTTATCCACACCTCTCCACGGGTATCAGCGGGGTAGCGAAACAACTTTAATAAGCTAGCGAACACTAAGCAATGCATGAGTTTTGTAATTTGAAAAAAAAATCATTACAAAAAGCAATTTTGTGATATTCCAGCACGTTCGTGTGTCCGACCGAGATCATCGCATTCTCGGAGCGCGCTGATGATTTCCGCAAGATCGGGTGCGAGGTGATCGCCGCCTCTACCGACTCGCACTTCACCCATCTCGCCTGGATCAACACACCACGCAAGCAGGGTAAGTTACTTATTCCTGCCGCCATGCCGTCTACGCTTTTGTCGTGTTAGGGCTAAATAGCCTGAAGACTTGTAAATGCGGTCTTACGTCTCGACCATAAGATAGTGACTTACCAGTAACATCTATATGGCGTCTTCATGTGACTGTTGTCGATAAACATCAGAACAACCGCCTGCTTATTCGCTATTATAATATTACAACATGCTGGTTGTCTTGGCACAAGATATGTACCATTATATTATTTGGCACAGGATATGTACCGTTATACCATATGTACCAAGATACGAACCAGTGGATCGGAGATGCTAAAGCATTAACTTAAAAGTAAGCGCGGGTTGTGCTAGTGGCTCGGTAGTGATCCACAGTCTTGCCACAATGCTTAATGTTCCGGTCCGGAGGATAGGGTAGATTTGCACATTTGGTGTAATTTAACTTGTCGGATTGAGGTCGGGGTATTCCCCTGCCTCAATCCGACAAGAACTTGTAACATCTATGGTGGCTACGTCGTCTCTTACCATCATGAGAGACTTGTGCTTGTTTGCTGTTTTATAACATCAAAAAAGGAAAGTAAAGAAGTCACAGTAGCTATTTGGTACCTGAATCTAAATGTAAACTACACCTGGAAGAAATAGTAATGACTTTATCATGCATATTATTTATATAATATTATTTTATATATTATGAGAACGGTGACACTAACCCTGGCAATCTGGACTCTTCCACCAAAATCTTTTGATTATACCAGTACTGACATCATCATTCTATTATTTCGTTTACGAATTGTAAAATAGGCCCAACACTCTGCCGGTCTTCCAACATTTATTACAAAGAAAGAGTCCCGGACAGCAGGAACACCAAGTTTGATCATCTCCGCTGTAACCATATCTACTTCCGCGGCCTTACCATATTTCATCATTCTATTTGCCCATTCAACTTCTCTCATCATAATGCCGTCAGATGTCTCCACTATTTCCGAGCCATTTGAGTACTCGGACCCAGCGCCAACATCTTGGGCATATTCATTAACATCTACATAAATTTACTCCACCGTTTTAACACGTCATTTCTATCCATTCTGGTGGCAGACAAACAACTCCGAGACTTTTTCACCCGCCTACCAAATTTACACCCGTATCGCCGACGAGGCAAGTAGAGGGACAACCAGGGCACCCACGACTAGCCGAAGACACTAAGTTGTGGACTATGTTATAGCTTATAGGTGGCAAACCTATCGCCTACTGGGCATAAATCCGATTCCGGGTGACGTTGTTTTTATTGGAAAATTAAAGAGACACTTTCTATTTGCTGCTCGCCCCGTGAATCGAAACCGGGACCTCATGAAGTCAACTCCCACAAAACATTTTACAAAAGTGGAAAGTTCAAATAACAAACCCCTTAAACTCCAGGTGGTCTGGGTCCAATGAACATCCCGATCATCAGTGACAAATCCCACCGCATCTCCCGGGACTATGGCGTACTCGACGAGGAGACGGGGATCCCCTTCCGCGGACTCTTCATTATCGACGACAAGCAAAATTTGAGGCAGATCACCATCAACGACCTGCCTGTTGGACGGTAACTACCATTATATTGCTTACTTCTTTAATTTAAACACTGGATAAACCTTCTCTAAAAGTCATGTTAAAAAATTATAAGCCAACCCAATGCAATATACCCTCCCTACTAAGTAGTTATTTGCAGTTGGAGACTATTGTACGCATATGTACTAAAAATTAGATAATCAAAATCATTTCGTGCCAGAAAGGTAACATTAGTTTTTGTTACTTTCTCTTAAAGTCAATAATAATTGTTTCGTATATGTAACAAGATGTCAGAATGATAGTTTCTATTGAAATTCATAATATTTAGGACAACTACCAACATACTCTTATGTGTTTCAATGTTCTAACAATTTAGAAATGCACACGGAAGGTATAACTTAGATATTGCTTATTAAACAACTCGCAATTCTTTCTTATTTCTGATAGTCTCAATTACTCTGACTTTAAGTGAAGAAAGATCGAAGATGGAACAACACAATTATTTTTATACAATTTTTTAGTTGTGTTGCTCTAGAAATCAATTATGCTGCGAGTTTTATTTTTGATTATAGAACTAACGAGAATTTGAACGTATAATTTAGTTTCATTACTTAGGACCATAATAAAAATATGAACAGTAGAAAAACTATATACAAACGTTAGGAAACGGCATCTCACGCAACATGTTCATCGAAAAGCACCTAAGTGGCTTTCGCGGTGCAGTTTTGGCGAGTGTTGATTCAATACGTGTGGTCACGTTCTTATAAGAATAGAATAGAATATATTTTTATTCACATTCACCTTACAAGAGGCACTTGTGACGAATCTATATAATACTAAAACTACCACCGGATCGGAACGCGGCCACACACTGAGGAGATCCGGCAAGAAAATCAGCAGACTGTCTTTTTTTTTCTTCTTCTATACAAATTACATATAATTACTAGTAAGAGTTTGGTATGAGGAGCAATTAATCTCAAGCACTCTTATCCGACAGATATTCAGCAACGGTTATAGTAACCTTTTTTATACAATTTCACTTTGACCAATTTTTTAAATTTGTTTAATGGCAGGTCTTTTATAAAATAGGGAAGTTTATTGTAAAAGCGTATACATTGGCCCATGAAAGAATGACTAACTCTGTGGAGACGGGACACATGCACAGCAAGATTGTTTTTATTCCTTGAATTTACATTATGTATATCACAGTTTCTTTTAAATGAATGTTAACATATACTAAATTACTTCTGAACATATATTAAATTTTCAAAGACGTACTGGGAAGTAACAGAATATTAATTTTTTTGAATTTTTCTCTAAGGGAAATTCTTGGGCCTAAGTTATAAATTGCACGTATGGCCCTCTTTTATAAAACAAATATAGTATTTACATCGGCAGAACTCCTCCAGAGAAGAATTCCATATGAGATAATGCTATGAAAATAACTGAAATAAACAATCCTAGCAGTGTCAACATCGGTTAACTGTCTAATTTTTTTAACGGCATATACTGCTGAGCTCAGTCTTATTGCGAGCTTTTCAACGTGTAGACCCCATTGCAACTTGTTATCTATTGTGATTCCTAAAAACGTTGTGGAATCAACAAGGTCCGACTTGTTCCCATTAAGTTGCACATTGGTTTCTGCTTGCCTCACATTAGGCAATGAAAATTTGATACATTAAACAAAATTTGATATTTGTTATGGATTTCCTTTGAAAAAGTGTATTCGTCTTTTGTTGGGATTGATGGGCAACATGTAATCACCAACTGATATAATTTATAAACCACATAGAATTATTGAAATTCGATTGATAGGAAATAATATAACAACCCTATTGCTTTATGAAGTGTTTGAAAATTAGGCTTAATTTTCCTACTGTTCATATTTGTAGTGCTAGTATTTTCTATAAAGTTTATAAGGGCTGAAGTATGGATGAATGTTCGTTGAACTTCACGACAAAAATACTTAAATGATTTTGAAGAAACTTGACAGTAATATAGTTTACACACCAGAATAATAGACTACAATGTATAAAGATTTTGTAGAACTCGATCCCCTTTGGTATTTGTAAGTGATGACCTAGTTTACCTATGCTCACCTCTTATGAGCTGCCTGTCATGGAGGCAGGTGGTCTATTCTCAGCGCACTCGGACCAACACTACAGACATGGGGGAAATTATTTTTATGTCATCGTTTCAACATCTAGCTGACCCTGTAATATTATAATTCCAGGTCGGTGGAGGAGACGCTGCGCTTGGTGCAGGCCTTCCAGTATACCGACAAGCACGGCGAGGTCTGCCCCGCCAACTGGCACCCCGGCTCCAAGACTATCAAGCCCGACACCAAGGCTGCCAAGGAGTACTTCGGGGACGCCAACTAGATAACATACCTTGCTTACCTAGTTAACATTACAATCATGTATCCATTGCAGACCAAGTCGGGAGGCCAACGTCCTCCTGGAATACTACGAAAAATCCCAAAGAAAGTAATTAATTAATTCCCAAGAATTTTGCAAGTATGTTTAAAAAATATGACTCGTTCTCGTTAAGAAAGTAATGACGTCATAAATCTTGCAACATTGCCGACCTATCAAGTCGCAGAATTTTAAAATTCTTCGGAACAGATTTTATAAATTACAGCAGGTAACACTGGCCTCTATTAAAAAAAATAGCTTGCACTGGCATCATCATGCATATGTGAGCTATGCTACTGACGAATAGTGGCAATTCTGTTCTTAAGTTCAATATTACGAAGTTTTTTTTGATACGTCTATAATAAGATTTATATATCGGGGTCATTTAAAGTAAATAATGAAACTCCTAACCTTCTAATATTGCTTTATCGTTTATTTAGGTGCCAGACATTTCTTAAAATGTAACGTAGTAGTAATAGTGGTTACTGAACATCTTAGACAACCTACTTCGTTACAACTATTTTCTTAACGCTAACGAGCATGTTATAACATTGAACGGGTATGTGATTGTATTGTTAAAACACAAATGATTGCTAGATAATATGTAGTACCTTCTGTGATCATACGGACAATAGTCTGATATTCGAATGTATGCGAATCTCACGGGGCATACACCTTCCTACGTGTAACTGTCAGTATTGCTGGAGATAATAACAATGAGGCTGTAATAAACTTGCTGTGTAAATACCTGTTTTCTTTCTGTCCCCTTTCCTTTCGTTCGAGTATAAACTGTAATCACACGGACAAACTAGATTAACTAATGAAGGTTACCGAAAAAGAAGATGCCCATTGTACCTATTTGTTGCCGACTGATGGATATTAATAGACAACCGTAGCCTGTAGATACCTTAGACCTTATAGGTGTGTTGCTGTCTTGTGGCCATTGTACTATACTGTGCTTAACCTTGAACTGGTGATATGACAAATTTTAAACAATTTGTATCAGCTAGCTGGTCTTCAAACGTACTGTCACAAATAGGAATATCGAAATATTTTTATTCTTCCATTAGAACCTTCGCATAATTGTTGCAAGAAATGAATTAACGAAATTGTTATTTCCCTTCGCACGTGATGCATTTACCATACATATACACCACTAGCTAGCAGTTTCACGCAGCTTCGCCTGCGTAACTTGGCTTCTATGGCACCGATTTTGATGTAGCAAAGCCTATGTCGCTCGAGGATAATGTAGCATTCTAAAGGTGAAAGAATTTTTGAAATCGGTCCAGTGGTTTCGAAGCCTGTTCATTTCAAACAAACAAAAAATCAAATCTTTCCTCTTTGTATTAGTATATACAGGGTGTCCAGTAATTAATGGATAACCCTTTAACTGTTGCAAGCTCGACTGATGCCCTTCTAGTAAAATAAATATGACCTTAGTAAAAGTGTCATGGTTTTCGAGATATCGAGTTAAAACCATTTTTTAAGAATATCTCCCAATGCTCAGTTAATTCTATGCCATTTCTACAAATATCAAAATTTTTGGGTTCTGTTTTTTTTTAAATACACTTGAACAGTTAAGTCATAAATCTAATACATTGTAAGCAAATAATTAAAAAAAAGTTTTATTGAAAAAATGTGCAAAAAAATGTTAACTCTTGTGTTTGGCCACCTACGGTGGAAAAAAAAGTATGTACTTTGTGCTATCAACTGAGTATTATGTTTGCAATTGAAATTGAATTGTTTGTAAGACACAGTTGAAAAAAGATTTAAACCGTTTTTGCAAGAATACCACCCAACTCTTGCATCTCTTGGTGAAAGAGAAAGTATAAAATTAGAAGAGACGCTGGCAAAAAAATAATTTCCAGATAAACACCAGCCTCTTCTGGATTGAGGTAAAGAAGTCTCGGGGTTGTTCATCTGCCTCAATTATTAACAGAATTAAGTCTAAGAGTGGTGATATTCGGGCACAAAAGATGACATGTTAAAACGTTGACTTTTCACCATTAAAACAGGAGTGAATGTTATGGAGATATTGATTAAGATATCCAGTATGCAGTCGCTGGGTCTGAGCACAGATTACTTCCTATTATCCTATTATATTATATAATATTATAAATGCGAAAGTTTGTAAGTATGTATGTATGGATGTTTGTTACTCTTTCACGCTCGAATGGCTGAACGGATTTGTCTGAAATTTGGAAGACATATAAATTGTGACCTGGATTAACATATAGGCTATTTTTAATCCCGATCGCACACCGGGTTTCTGTGAAAACGCGGGCGAAGCCGCAGGTAGCAGCTAGTAATTGTATAAAGCTAAATGGGTCTAAATACTGAAATGACACACAAAGGCAAATAGCGAAGGCATGATGACATTATGATGGAAGTTAAATGGTCGGTAAAATATGGTAAACCTGCGGGAGTAGATATGGTTACAGTTGAAAAATAATCAAGTCCTGCTGTCCGAGACTTTGTAATAAATGTTGGAGGACCGGCAGAGTACCTGCCTACCCGAAGACTGGCGGCGTGTGGTCACCGTACCATTGTGGAAAGGCAAAGTTCACGCATGAACTACTTTAACTACAGGATCACCAGTTTGATCAGCTTGACATTAAAAGTGTATAAAAATAACTGTGGGATAAAGGGCCTCTGCTACGTACTGTGCAGTGTATGTATTTAGACTGTTAAACGAGTGTGCGGTTGGACGGCAACATAGCGCCTTGGTTAGTTGTCTGCATTGGCGTCAAGCAGAGTTAATTTTGTATTTAATTAATGTGTGAATTGCCTATTTATGCATACTAGTGGTCGCCCGTTGGTCGAGATTCGACCATAATAAATTTTAATATCTTGTTGATTTCTCAAGACCCAACTACTTTGTTTCCAAACTGTAATGTGCGCCATCTATGATCTTTTATCGTTATCATCAATATATTTGTTTGTGTGTGTCAAATGCATGGTAGTGCGAGTAATGTTTTATTTATTGGTTTAAATTTAGTGTACTTTATAAGCATTTTTTTTTTCAGGTTAAAAAATTAGCGTTCTGCACTTCTCCTACACATATAAATTATAAGTGTGCCAAATTTTATGCCCCTCCGTCAGCGCAATTTTCGTAAAAAGGAGTACAACGTTTTGGCATCAGTTATTAATATATAGATGATGCTGTACTTTTGGGCTCTACTCTACACCATCTGAACTAAAAACACTGGAAAAAATATGACAGATGAATGTGACGAAAGAGGCTTATATTATACCTACCATAAAAAGTAATAGGTAATAGCATGCATTTAAAACAGAAGGAGCCAGAACGGCTGTTAGAATTTTAGTGGACGATGTAGTTTGGATGCAGTACTGGAACAGTGAAATTATAAATCTTGGTAGGTATTGCTTTTAGAAGGGATTGAAGGTTCACCGCGGATGTAGAAAAGAGAGTGTATGCCGGCAATATTGTGAATGGAGCGTTAGGTAAGTTATTTCAAAGCAAGGTTTTTTTGTTATGTGCTTATATTATAAATACTGAAGAAGAAAATACGGGACTTGGCATGAATATATTAATATTTATTTCTGAACTTAAAAAATAGAATTTCTGAAAATGACTTATTCTGACATCAAAAACATTGACCATCTTCTGGTTTATTCCTCTTGGTAATTATTATTGCGACACCTCCTACGTAAATTATCGTAACTGCATGTGACCAACTTTACAGTACGATCATTTAAAGATTTGGAAACAGATTTTTCATGATGGTGGTTACAAATAGCATTCTATAATAACTAAAATTGGCATACATGCATATAAATACAAATAAAATACTACTCTTTATAAGGTTTTATTTAATTTTACCTACTTTTTTCTAAAAGTCAATTACGATATTTGACGTTGGATTATATCGTTCGCTAAATATCGTATGTGTTAGTTACTGTAGTATACATGGTAAGTTATAGGCTGACACATATCGTATGTTATAAATACGATATTTTACTATGT
>NJDC01003926.1:75127-89554 GCA_002245475.1 Calephelis virginiensis
TTACCTTCCGACACGTCAACGGCAAGCATTGACGTTATAGCGGCAGGAATAGGTAAGGCGGTGGTACCAATCCGGGCCAGCCGCCGCGTAACTCTACCACCTAGTAGAGCTAGTGACGGTAGTCGCGGTGCTAGTGACGGTAAGCCTATGCTCGCCTTTTACGAGCTGCCTGGCAGGAAGACACACGGTCTATTCTACAAAGGACCCCGGACCAACACGGGGAGAAAATAAGTAAATACTAATACATCAAGCGAGTTGCGGGGTACCTAGTAATATCAGAGAATTTGTAATTCCGATTTGACCACTTTGCGACGACACCTGTGAGACCATGTCCATAGTTACTGGTTAATCTGTTTAGTTTAATGGCTACTCGACCGTCCGGACCAGAACGTGACTGTGCCATACACTGTCGTAATGGAAATGGATCTCTTAAACCTCCCACCAGTAGCCATGTTGTTCGTGCTCCATGTAACCGACACTCGTCTCTTACGAGCTGCCTGGCAGGATGGTGGATGGTCAATCTTATTCTTAACACCCGGACCGGGAAAAAAGGTAAACTCAAAAAATAGATTTAATTGGCCACCTGGAGTTGAAAGATTTCGCCGCGCCCGACTCACCTTCACACTCCCTGTCACACAGGTGTGACGGTAAAGAATAAAAAATTGCACTCCTGGAGTGCCGGCAGAAGTGAAAACTTGAATATTAATGTTGTGCATTTTTGATATTTTGGAACGGTTAGGGATTAATTTTGCACGAATTGCTTTAATTATCAGTATGAAATTACTATCATTTATGTGATAGAGTACAATATTCATTTATTGGGCTATCGTACACAAACATGACCACAATAACATTCGCGCAAGCGCCCTGCGCCGTCTTACGAATTTTCGATGAGGTCACGTGTCCTGACACAAGTTTAGAAGTTTTTACCCATTCCAAAAAAAAGCACGCCTTGCCGCTAAAAAGTTTTCACTTCAAAAATTACTTATTTTCAAATAAGTATAAAGGATAGGAAGTGGAATTTCTGAGTAAAGCACTGTTTAGATTTGAGTAGGTACCTTTTCCTTACGTTCCCACTGAAGATGTGGACTAACTTTCACACCGTTTAACTTTACGAGTAGTTATGATTCGATATCTTTCTTAAATACTAGATGCACATCATTTACTAAGTGGTAGAGATAACAAAATTCTACCATACATATTTTATTAATTCACCGAAATATAAACTATACAGAAAAAATATTACCTCATACTTTTCTCCTATTGCTTTGATATGCATATCGTTAATAAATAAGCTAAGTATTTTTTTTTCAAAACCAACTCTCAAAGGACGGTAATGGGGGAAGAAGTTTTATATAGCTATTTTACGCTGACGAAATTGCGGGCAAACGGCTAGTATTATTTATTGTTACAGGCGTTACAGCTTGTATTGTACTACTTACCGTTTGTAAGTAATACCAGGTAATACGAAATACTAAAATGGCGAATTTTTTGTGTCTCCATCACGTTCAAAAGAATGAACTGATTTAGATGAAAATAAGCTAAATCTCTGGTTGCCCGCAAAGAAAGTCGCGTGCGGCAGCTAACAATTACACTAAGGTGACAGGGCTGTGCAAAGGTGAGACGGGCGCGTATTCCGCTATATCCGCTTATAGTGGGGTCGTCACACTCTACACAATAATCTATACATATACCTAGGTATTAAATACGTGATGCCAAAACTTTGGACCCTTTTTTACGAAAATGTCGCTGACGGAGGAGCATAAAATTGGGCACAGTTATAGTTCATGTGTAGGAGAAGTGCAGAACGCTAATATTTTTTAATAATAGGTAATGCTTATAAAGTACATTATCAGTAAATAAAACATTACGCACAGTACCATGCATTTGACACACACAAACAAATATATTGATGATAACGATAAAAGATCACAGATGGCGCACTAAAAAGTTTGGAAACAAAGTAGTTGATCTTGAGAAATGAAGATAGCGTTCTTATCAACAAGATATTAAAATTTATTATGGTCGAATTTCTACCAACGGGCGACCACTAGTAAAATTAAGTAATTGACTGCAATAACATTTTCTGTCTGCGAATATCACCAGCCGTTTTAATCATGAACTATTCAGGAAGACAACAACAGACAACGAGGTCTGGTTTTTGATTCCCCGGATTGGTCGGTACATTTACATAGCGGCCTAATATCCCGATCACATGACAAAAACACATATGTAACATCAATGGTTAAACCATAAATGTTACATGTAAGGTTAGGTAGGCAATGGTTGTCTCTAACCATCAGTAGGCCCGCTATTTTACTTACTGGTTGGTACTTACTGAATTCCTAGGAAGCTGATACTTGGTAGGTAAGTACCTATGCAAGCTAAAATTTGTAGGTACCAACACTACCAACGAAAAAAATCTTCAGGATTATAACTAATTTGAACCCGAGGCATGAGCTATGGCGAATGATGGTATGGCTAATTATCTTAAGTATCAACAAGATTTAAATCGCGCCGCTTATCGCTTACGTCTTTGAAATTTGATCACATTTGTGTTATGAGTGGGTGTGAAATAAGAGTACTTTATTAAGCAGGCTACAAACTACAACAACCAAATTATTTTCATTCAGATTTTTTTTCGTCTTCTATTTGTTTAGAATACTTATTTCATAATCTAAACCTATTTAATGAACACTGGCAAGTCTTGATACTAAAATACCTATCAAAGATTTTTCTGTTTCTGGTGAAGATCACGCTAAATACTCTACAATGGTTGGTGGTTTTACTTTTTAGGGCACCTTAGCCGAATTCTAAAAAATGGTTCCGACCCTTATAGATTCCACATGTCAGTCTGTATATCTTAACTACTTCAATTTTGAACTACTTATCTAGTTGAAACTTATAAGCTAGACAACTGTAATCTGTAAACCGCTTTACAATTTTCAAAGAGATATGTTAAATTAGAAAGGCTTCTGATACAACTAGAAAAATCATTACATCTATACTGACGTTCGGGATATGAATAGGTCTATAAAATAACAAAGAAGTTTTTCAAAATGTTTCCTCAAAAGAAAATTTCTTCCTTTTCTTTCCTTTCGATTATTTGAAACAGAGACACGTTTTATAGTAAAAAACATAAAGTGTCTCATTCGTAACTTTAAAAATAAGAGAGTGAATGTCTGTGCTCGAAGAATCAGTAAAAACTTTCAATTAGTATAAACGAGTTGCAGGCAGCAGTTTTCCAGACAAATCACATTTTCTTTTAATTAAGTACAATTTTATGCCGATGGAATATAAATTTGGGACCTTTTCGAAAGCATGACTTACTTTTTTAAAAACAATCATCAAAATCTAATTGCGAAACAAACACTTTTTTGACGTGACAACGTCTTATAATTCGATGGAGCCGGCTGCACGCACCAAAAAACATGACTCATGCGGCGTTACCACGCTCAGAGGCGTGTCATTTAAGACTTGAAGTGCAAGCGAGAGCGCGTAACGAGCGACAAAGAGGCACAATTGGCCTCTGTTCTTATGACATTGTCATGTTCAACTATTGCTAGTAAACCGACTTGACAGACAACCGCTTTTTTTTTCAAAAATGTGTACCTACAGTCCAATTGATAACCCTTGCTTACATTCAAAGATTCAGTTAAAAATCGTAAATATAACTTAGTTATTATTAAGACAAAGCAGATATACAATGCGAATGTAGATGGATGTAGGTACCCGGGGAGACCAAGGCTGACATTTCACGATCAGATCAATCGGATATTATCCGAGGGTGGTGTCAAGAGTCTCCGAAACCGGCGTGTTTGTATGAAAAGGGTTATGAATGTGAAGGAAGTAAGACAGGTTTGTCAGGATCGTGAGGTCTGGCACTCGATACTCTCTGCCTACCCCCTAAGGGACTTAGCGTGAAGATATGTATGTAGTATTACAAGTGCTTACTTACTTACTTACTTATTACGAACAAAGTACTTAATTTTAATCGGTGAAAAATGTTATTTTTGGTGGCAAGAGAAAGCGAACAAACACAAGGCTGATGGTAAGAGATGACTGTGGTTGTGTGTGTATGTATGTGTGTTAGTTAATTATCCTGTCATCGGACTGTTAAGCCTAATGTGCAACCCTACTGGGTACCCTTTCCTAAAAAACGGCACATTACACTGTGATTATGGAAGCAGTGGGGCAAGTTGCTGCACAGCACTCTACCGCCAGTGATATTGTTTTGTATAGTGCATTCAATTTCGCGGAGCTCATTTAAAACATACTTAAAAATAGTATAGTAACTCAGTAGAGAAGCTGAAAGTCGTTTCTGCCTACAATAAAATGTTAGATACACATACACAGACAAAAGAACTGTTCACATAACTTTTCCTGTTACTGAAGAGTATGAATATTTATAATTTTAGTAAGGAAATAATAAACCGCCGAGCGTTATATGGTTAATTTTTAATAGTTTGAAGTATAATTAAAGATAAGATAAGATAATAAATAAAAGTACGTATTTTTCTTCTTATTCTTCTTCACGCCCATATCCCCGAAGAGGTAGGCAGATGCACAACCAGGGCACCCACGACTAGCCGAAGATACTAAGTCCCACAATGTGATAGGTGGCAAGCCTATCGCCAACCGGGCACATATCCAATCCTGAACAACATTTTTTTTATTAGAAAATTGGAAAATCCCCATTTTCTTTTTGTTGCGCGACCAGGGATTCGAACCCGGGACATCATAAAGTCAAGTCCGACACCTGGACCGTTAGACCACAGAGGCGACCATACAAGAGGTTCATATACCTTAAACATGAATAAAGTAATAAGTTACAATTTTAGTATAGTTATTGATTTCTGCATTTTTAATAATTAAAATAAGGTCGTCGCGAACTATTACATCTAACTATTAATCTTAAGCTATTAATCATTAATCAAGTATCAAGTTAATATTGAATGCACTGTACCTGTTTCAAAATGTATGACCGACCTTTTCAAAATAATTCTATTAATAACGGTTCGTTTTTGACCAAGTCGTCACGTAATAATATCAATACGCCTGTTTTTTTGTATAAATATACAAAAACATACAAAATATAAAAAAAATATAATAATACAAAAAACAACAAAAAACAGGCGTATTGATAACTGACTCTTATAATAAAGAAGGCGAAACATACTATCGACGATTAGTAGAATAATGGGGTTAATTAATACTGAAATGATGATGATGATGTTAGGCTTCATTTATTTTAAAATTTAATTTATCGACTCTCGGATATTAAAGTATATTTTATGGTGTGTAAGACGCCCTTAAATTATACAAAACTATACGCACCACTTAACTTGAACCGTCACCGACCAATCAGCATCGAGAGTTTGTTTTAACATTTCGCCTGTTCAAAACAACATTTAGTTTCAAATGAAGAATGAAGTGTTGATTAAATCGAAGTCCAAAGTGTTACTTTCTTGCTTATTGCTGGCTTATTTGCAACAGATATTTTTTTACATTAAATCTTATAAACTAAATTACTATTATTAATAATATTGTGAAAAAAATATTAAATAATGGGTTTGAATTATTATGCTGATTATGGCAGCGCATCATCTACGGAGTCAGTAAGTTACTTACTTTGTGTTTTGTACCTAAATAAAAAATATAATGTTTTATTTGTAGAAGTTAAGAAGATAAGAAGTTGTTACTTATCATTACTTATAAATAAATTGTGTTTTTATGGACTGAGTTAAAAAATGTAACCTATCTAGGTATGTTGATAAACATTAAGATGAAGTAGGTGGGTAGGTATAAAGGTATGAACCCTTCGTCAAAATTTATCATGTTTCGTGTGTTTTTATAAAAAAAGTTTTTGGGGAGGCGAAAGTTTTATTTCGACAGTGATATTTTTGGTACCTATTTACACCTATGTAAATCGTCATTATGAAATCATATTTTTAAACATAATATACCTACCTACCTACCTATATGTCTGGAATAACATTTTTATTTATAACTACCCACATTTATATCAGAATGTATATACCTACCTAGGTAACTTAATATTTAGAAATATAAGGTAGGTACCTACCCACAAGCGGTTTTTGGCATGAATTTTAACAATTCTAAATTCGACCAAAGGATCGGAAGGAAACATACGACGTGGGATAGGTGCTCAAATAAGTAGGTACCTACCTACCGAATGGAACAATTTTCGGCCAAAAATATTTCAGTTCGGAATTTTTTTCTGCTATTTTATATACCTAATATCTTGATTATTGACTTGATTCAAAGGGTTAGCCCACACAACTAAAACTATCAACCAACAGCGAGGTTCGGTTTCGATTCCCGATGGGGACAGACATTTTTGTGTGATAAACATTTAAAACTGTCTGCACTTCTGGATTTGGGTGTGTTTCGGGTAATTAGTTTCAAAACATACATAGGTACCTACAAACCTACCTAGTACCCAAGTGCACCTTGTTGGGTTTTGTGGTTTAAAAGGGAATTTATCATTTGCAAAATTCTAGAAATCGCAAATAAAATGGAAATGGTAGGGAGCTTGCAAATAAAATAACTATGAATTGAATAGGTAGGTAGGTAAATCAGTTTATTAAAAATACATACCTTATAGAGTAATAAACATAGGTAGGTAGATATATGTTTGTAGGTTTATTACGGGACTTAATAGTCTATTTTAGGATGAAGCTAAGTTTCAGCCTAAATATCGAGTGATTTTTTAAAACATATTTAAAATAATCAAAATAAGGCGATTTCGCCAGTTCGCGTCTACAAAATCCAGATCGCGTCCACCAGTGAACCAGTTCGCGTCCACCAACTTATAAAGGAGTTAATATTTTTTTTTAAGAAATTTCAAAGAAATATTGGGTTTTACCTCTTTTTATTATAACATACATATACCTATTCACGCCTAGTCCCTTGCTTGGTAGGCAGAGTAAAGCGAGTACCAAGTGGCACTAGCTTCCTTCACATTCATTACCTTTTTCATATAAACAAGCCGTTTATAGAGACTGTGGTGACAAGAGTTGGCCCTGGGTTAAATTAGCCATGGAATGTCAACCTAGGTCTCTCCGGGTAACTAAGTAGGTATATCTATGCACTTTGGGAATGTATGTCTGTACTGTCAATCTTTTATCTGCCATAGGTACTTACGACATGAACAAACCTACGAAACATGGGCTTGCTGACGTTTCGTCCACAAAATTTTCGTCCACAGTGGGCAAAACGACACCTTTTTTTATGTTATTGGTAGGCATACAATCAGACGGATTTCCTGATGATAAGAAATTAACGCCTCCTAGAGATACCAAAGGTGGTCATGGTGCGTTGCCAACCTGAGGCCGGGATGTTAGGCCTCGAGCAAAAACCCTCCGAACCGGAACACGTCGTGACGTTATGGCGGAAGGAATAGGTAAGGAGGTGGTACCAGTCCGGGTGAGTCGCTTCGAAACTCTACCACCTAGTCAGATATCATGGTGTTAGTGACGGTAAGCCTATGCTCGCCTTTTACGAGTTGCCTGGCAGGAAGGCAGATAATCTATTCTGCAAAGGAGCCGGGACCAACACCTTTTCATTTTATTATTTTTTCACTGACGATTCTTCCACCAATAAAAAAAGTTGTTTTTATACAGTCAGATACATAACTTTAACAAAATAAAACGATCTGTTTTTAACTTATAAGATAAAACCATCAATACAGCAATTAAATTATACATCTCAATCACCTAGTTACTTTATTTAGATTTAATAATAAAAAAAATTACATAGGTATTACATACTAATATTATAAAGAGGAAACCTTTGTATTTTTGTATGTTTGTATTAAATAGGTTCAAAAACTACTGGACCGATTTCAAAATTTCTTTTACCATTACTTAGAGGGATTCTTCCGAATCTGTATAGGTTATATTTTATCCCGGAAAATAGATAGGATTTTTCGTGGTAGTGAAAATTGTGGAGTAAGTTGACGAAAAAACTGTCGTACGTTAATGATTCTCGCGTATGCTGCCTAAATGGTTAGAGATGTATGGTTGACTTCTATAGAAAAGTTGTAGAACTCAATAATGCCTACAAAAAGTTCGAAGAGGAAGGTGTATGATAAAGTTAAGCATAAATAAATAATAATGATAAGCATGAGTTATAGTAGGTTTATTACAAAACCAAATGGATTAAATATGGACACACACACAACTTGTTAGCATTGTGAAAAAGCTCTAAAATGCATGCATAAGTAATATATCACTATCGGCTAAATATAACTACATTTCGAATGATTATTGTTTGAACTGATAATATCTGTGTTTTTATACATTTTAAGGGAAATGACTTTTCTTAGTACTAAGTAATACCAAAACAATCTGACTGCTGTTATATACCTATATAGATATTTTATGTGATCATATTGTTGATTAGCATAAACCAATACTTTTAAGATGTCGATTTTTCTGCAAAATATACCTACGTTATGATTGATTGTTGTTTTTTTGCTTAATTGTGTTTTGTGACTAACATTGATTCAAATTGCTTTGTGGGGATGTCATAAAGCAATTTTTAACAAAACCGCCGTCAAATAGTTGTAATTTGTTATGAAGTCTTAAAATATAAAAATATTATGGTATCATAAAACTTTTTCATCTGACTGTACTAAGGTAAAAAGCTAAAGCTTCTATAATTTGATAGTGGACGAATCGTCACTACAAAAATAATAAAATAAAAAGCTGTCGGTTCGTTCCCTGTGGACGAAAATTTTGTGGAAGAAACGTCAACAAGCCGAAACATGCCTAAAACCTAAAACTCATTATAGTAACGATACTTTCTTTCAATCCCATTCTTTCTCTGATCTCACTATTTCGACATTTCTTGGACACATTTCCCGGAGCGCTCTCATTTTTCCTATTTTCGTGTTTTCCAACATAGCCAACTCTTGTTTCCAGTAATGTCAGGATAAGCACAGAATGTGAAGTGTATATTATGTGTAATGTAATGAATTGCAGCCTCCATTACAAACCTCGCGGTGAGGTAGCTTATCCAACGCTCCGTTCACATTGTTTCCAGCACATGCTCTCATTTCTAACTACCTTTACTTACCTTACTTTACTTAACTACCTATCCCTGCTAAAAGCACTACCGAGATAGACAAACTCTTTTATTTGTTCCAGCTATAGTTATTACTTCTACTAAAACTCTTTAATCTGTTCTGACTACATCTCTTTCACGTGCTATTTTGGTTTTATTTGCATTCAAATGAAAACTCAGGTGATATAGATCCAAAATTACACCATCGCTTGTTTATAGCACTAGGTCATTTTTTCTTCTTAATGCCACATCCACAATATCTTGATTTTAGAATACAGACATTTTAAAATCTTTGAAATATTTTATTTATTCTTCAGGTAGTATTTTTTTTTAGAAATTTCACATCGATTGACCTTACACAAGATGTAACCTTTAATTGTTTCGTAGCCATTTAGGAAAGTTTTTAGTTGATAACAATTAGTTTCTAACTTTTTTTACCTATCGTGTTCTCTTTTTCGTTTTTGATCTGCACTTTACCATTTTATTTTCTAATAAAAAAACATCATCACCCAGGATAGAACATGTGCCCGGTTGGCAATAGGTTTTCCACCTATCGCATTGTGGGAAGTATCGTCAGCTAATCGTGGGTTCCCAGTTGCACCTTTGTCAATGTTGGGGATACCAGCCTGAATATACTTACATGTTTGCCTTCATGTAGTATAAATTGATGATAAAGCTGCTTCTGAAGAAGTCTGGAAGAAGTCAGAAACAATTTGTTGCGCTTGTTCCTTTCCGCCGCGATGGTATGTACTAGTCCTGAAGGGATGATACATCTGCAATGCGCTCTACCGACTGCCACCTACTTATGACAGTCTGATTTTAATTTTGAAAAAGTGTTAATTAAGATTTAGTATTTAAATAAACTTAAATTTTTTTACCAAAATTATAGATATTTGCACACTTTTTTATATAGCTTATATTAGTTATTTTTTAGACAGGAACAGTTATGCTAATAGTTCTTTTGTCTGTGTAAGTGTGTTTCTAATATAATGTATTATAGTCAGTATCGACTTTTCTTTTTACTGGTTTGCAAGTAGGTAGACCTATTTTTAAGAGTTTTTCAAACGGTGTCCACGAAATGGACGTGAACGGGGCGATGGACGCGAACAGGCGCATTTACTTATAGTCTTTATTACAATGTGAGACAGACTTGATGTAATATCAATTTAATTTTACTCCAACGTTAGTCCAAGTTTATTAATAAGAAAGGTGAGGTTTTGTTGTGATTTATGTAAAAAGAAAATTAGCATGCATTTATCATTAAGAATGTTCTTATCATTTTTTTCTTTTTATTGAATACTTAGTCAGTTTATTAAAAAAACGTACCTAATATAGGTAGGTATAGTTATGATATGTACCTAGGCAGGTATATTATGGGACGTTATAGCGTTGGCAGAGCGAGGGAGCATTTTATACTTTATACAACTGTTGGTTATTTATTACCCTCTTGAACTAAGCATGCAAAACTCTTGAAAATCTGTTTTTATTACAGGAATGGGTTTCAAATCGTTTGTACCTGATTGTACCAACTTTTTTTCGTTTATACCTCAATAGTTCAAGGGGGCCCGCTACTACATATCGCTATATGCTATTGTCTGAGTGAGCGGAAACTCTAGACTAGGTCTTCCATAAGGCAATTCACCCAAGTTTGTACCTCGAAGGAATGGCCAGTGGGCCCAAAATCATGTTTCTAGGTTTTCGAAACTTTCGAGGTTTGTACCTTGGTCAAATCAATGCACGCTTTTGTCTGAGTTTTTGGCCCTGTTGGAGTACAATTAAACAAAAGTTTGAACAATCAGGTACAAACGATTATAAACCCATTCCGATAAAAAAAAATATTTTCAAGAATTTAGCATGGGGGGCCTAACGGGCCCCTTTAACTATTGAGGTACAAACGAGAAAAATGTTGAAACAATCTGGTACAAACGATTTTTAACCGATTCTTATTAAAAAAAAACTGAAGTTTAAGAACTAAGAATGATGGGGGGGGGGGGCTGTTGCACGGGTAAATTATGACAAAATGCTTTTCGTGTTTCTGGCGTACCAATTTATTAATTATTTCTGCTTGTTTTGTGTTAATTAATGCCCGTTGGAGTGACAATATCATTAGAAAGGTACATTATAGTCTACAGTTAAACTTTATTACCAAATGATTTTTGTCTTATAATTAATGTTATATGATTTTCGAAGACGCATTATAGGTATCTACTCCATTTTTTGGTAATTTTGATACTTATTGACAGGCAGGTAGAATATGATTAGTCGTATTTTTTTTTTTTATTTCCCGACCCGTGGATCGAACTCGGGACCTCAAGAAGTCAAGTCCGACGCTGGACCGCTAGACCACAGAGGTCATTATTATCTTTGATTTGAGCCCTGATTTTATTTTTGAAGCTAGGTATTAATTAAGGTAAATATTATTCTTAAATATTATTATTATTAATAGCGTTATTGCCATATTTAACAATCAATATCAAGATGTAATAAGAAACAAAAAGCTGACTTCGAAAAATAGTAGAAAAATGGGGAAAATTGTAGGTATTCTTTTTTTTTATAACTATCAAAGCTAAAATGGCAAATGGATTATTTTTATAGTTGCAGGTCTAGGTAGTTATATTTGTAAATGTTACGACATTCTGCAATTTTACAAATCTAACTACCTAAATCATAAAATTACTACTACTACTACTACTCTACCAATTAGATTAAAAAAAAGGTACTAAAATGTATTTATCAGTTTAATTTAAAGAGAAAACCACCTGTACACCTAGGTACTTACGTAACTATATAATACCCACTTTAAATTTATAATAATTTTAAATCCGGGAGCTTTTACAACTATGCTTAACACTGTCTTAGTGGGTAGTTACAGGCAAGGCAGTAAACTCGGCAAATTAAAAATAGTGTACCTTCCCCATAAGGTATGCCACGTCTATAGAATAAAATATATCAAGAATTCACCAGTATGTTTCTTACACAAAATCCCGAATGAATAGAAACACATGTCTCCTATAAACACCATAGATGTTAACAGTGCATTAGCAACCTGAAGGCGAGATTTGCACTTGTATAAAACAGCTCGTAAGAGACGAACATTGGTTAATACTGTATGTTACTCATAACGTGATATTGTCTAGGCGGTGGTCTTGTATGGTCTCACTTAGATGGTCACCACTGTCTTTAAATTAAACCTGCTGCTACAACGTCAGTACACTTCATAGTTGCAAACTTACTTAACTAAAATATTAGTCTCAAATATTTTATCTAAAATATTAGTTTCAAAAAACATTCCATTTAGGTGCGGTGTCAACTCACATCTCAGGTACTTATTTTGGCTGGTGTTTTAGATGTAATCCTGTATAAATAGTGTACGTACAACCAAATGGTATTAAAACTTGCAGTACTCACCGTGGGGGTTTAAAGAAACATGGGAGGACTTCCGAACAGATCTACAAAAGAATTCCTCAATCAGGCCAAGATCTTCTAGTTTTTCTGAAAGTAAGTATATCATTTGTCTCCTGAAACTAGACTCTATAATAAACATGAGTATTTTCACTTCAGGGATCGAACCCAAGACTTGTAGATGATATGTAGTGTTAGACATGCACGCTTATGCCTTGAGTAATGAGGCTGTTAAAAATCATGTTACAAATTCGTATACTAGATAAGTGATAACAGAAAACAAAATCGTAAAAGGTGGTAGCGTTTCGCAGCGACTTGCCCATATTGGTAGCAGCGTCTTACCCATTCCTGTCGCCATAGCGTCAGCATTTGCAGTTGACATATTCCGGGTAGCAAGTAAACTTACTTTGCTCGAGGCCATTAATCCCGGCAACGCAATATTACCACCTTTTGTGCCTCTAGGCGGCGTGAATTTCTTACCATCAGGAAATCCGTCTGCTTGTTTGCCTTCCAATATCACAAAAAAAGTAAAACAGCAAAAAAACTATCTCAACGTCTCAAAAGCATCTGATTGGTAACTAGCCATTTTTGACTCGTTGTAGGCGGGCTAAACTATGCGTTCGATTATTATGATAGATATCCGTTTGGTTATTTGCCTTCTAAACAATACATACTAAACAAAATAGTAACTGAACAGTAAACATCTTTGCAAACATGGTTCTTTGAATTTATTTACATTAAATATATTTTTATTTGTACAGTTATCCCTGAGATCGGTTCTCTTGACGCTAAGATGAAAGAGTTCAGAATGAATGGCTTCGATTCACCATACGATCCTGAAGAAGACAAATCTTCTAAAAGAAATCGTAAGTCTAATCGACACTTTTTTTCACATGTGCATATTTTTCATGTACGAGATCAGCGACTACCACACGGATCTCCAGATGGTAAAAGACGAGCGGTGGTCTATAGACGTTATCGGCGTTACAGGTCTTGTTGGCGAGACGTTAGGCTTTTTGTGCAATTCGGTCGGTTATCCTACACTACAGAGACACAAAAGATTCATTATGACGGCAAAAATAGTTTAGGTGGCTGTGGAGGGTACCCTACCCGAGCAAGTTGCTGCACTGCCATATGGTTGGCAGGTAGTATGCGTGTAAGCTAACCAGTCTACCAAACGGACGGTCATAGTAGTGGCACTTTCAATAGGCAAAAGACTCTGCTCGTGTATATATGTATATTCTAGTGAAAATTTTAATTGGGTAAGTCGTTCCATGACTTGAAGCTACGTTGAAGAACTTAATGAATGCCGATTAGTAAATGACATCATTCTTATTTGCAGCATATAGTGGAATGGGTCCAGCTAGTGGATATTTACGACAGAAGTCGTGGCCAGAGCCTGAGAAAACGCCTTCTGTGCCTCTACCACAAGCAAACTGGAAGTCAACCTCCACCGAATTTCTCAGACCGACTGAAAGTAAGTTTTTTGTACATTTTTTGTACAAGCTTTTATTTAACTTCCAAACAGATCTACTATAATCTATATAATATTGCGGGATGCCAAAACTTTGGACCCCTTTTTACGAAAATTGCGCGGACGCGGGACATTTGGCACACTTATTGTTTATGCGTTGGAAAAATGCAGAACGCTAATATTTTTCAATAATAATGCTTATAAAGTAAATAAAACATTACCCACACTACCATGCATTTGCCACACACAAACAAATTTATTGATGTTGACGATAAAAGATCACAGATGGCGCACTCAAAAGTTTGGAAACAAAGTAGTTGATCTTGAGAAATGAAGACGGTGTTCTTATCAACAAGACATTAAAATTTAGATATTAAAGTATTAAAATGGTCGAATTTCGGCCAATGGGCGACCACTAGCAAAAGGAAAAAGACAAGTTCGCTGTTTTTCTTCTTACATTG
>NJDC01003926.1:89936-107082 GCA_002245475.1 Calephelis virginiensis
GGACCCCTTTTTACGAAAATTGCGCGGACGTGGGAGCATGACATTTTGCACACTTAATGTTCATGCGTAGGAAAAATGCAGAACGCTAATATTTTTCAATAACAATGCTTATAAAGTACATTAAATCAATAAATAAAACATTACCCACACTGCCATGCATTTGCCACACACAAACAAATATATTGATGTTGACGATAAAAGATCACAGATGGCGCACTCAAAAGTTTGGAAACAAAGTAGTTGATCTTGAGAAATGAAGACGGTGTTCTTATCAACAAGAAATTAAAATTTAGATATTAAAGTATCAAAATGGTCGAATTTCGACGAATGGGCGACCACTAGTAAAAGGAAAAAAGACATGTTCTCTGTTTTTCTTCTTACATTGGATCTTTTCACTTTAGTAGGGTTATCCTTGAATCTCATTACAAGCAAACTTGGGATTGGAATTGTATATATTATGTTATATAAGTGCTTTTGAACACAATACTAGCGAGTTAATAGCATTTAGTTACAAACAAATTCAAAGAATCTGTTTCTATACTTCTTATCGTCGGTGCTTGGTGGACAACACTTGTACTTTCCACAATATATTTTAATATTTTAGCCAACCGGTTTCGCTATACAAGCATCATTAGGGCTATATAACAACTATTTGTTACCGGTTGGCTAAAATATTAAAATAAAAAATATATTGCCTGTCACAATAATCCATTTTATTTCTATCTACCTATCCACTTACACAAACGCGCACGCAATACGCAAATATCCATAATTCTACTTCTTCAGTTACAGAGGAACCCTCAAGCCCTTGGGACAAGATAACCGTGGAACAGTTGCGTATCCTGAACTCTGTCCCGACCAACGTGCTGTACTCCCTCCTTAGGGACTTGGAGGAGACACGAGCCCAACAATACTTGAAGCCGAAGAGGCGGATGCAGGCAAGAAAAAATGTTTAAATTTCTTTAAGTGAACAAAAAATCAGAAGGATTTTCTGATTGTTACAAATAGACGCTTCATAAAGACACGATAAGATGAACTACTTACTGACTAAATTGAGATGTTAACTCTCTTCTACGAGTATACCTATTTAAGCTTTCAGTTATGCTTACTATTATTGCCATATTATATATTATATAGTATATTATATAGTATATTGTCATATTATATAGTATTTCTCAACGTGTTGGACCAGGCTCCGTTGCAGAATAGTCCATCTGTCTTCTTGCCAGGTATAGGCGTACATAAGCTTACCATCACTAGCTACGTGACATCTAACTAAGGGGTAGAGTTACGCAGAGCCTCGTCCGGATCGGTACCACCGCCTTAACTATTCCTGCCGCAATAACGTCAGCGCTTGTCGTTTGAAGATACTTTAAGCGACTTGACTTTTGATGATACTTTAAGCGACTCTAAAAAGGAGGACATTGTCATTTAAGCAGATATCCGAATAAAATAGGGTTAAACATGTTATTATTAAAACAAAAAAGGTCATGCTCTGTTTGATCGGCCAGAAGGAAATAATGGTAAAGATTGATTAAACAGATAAACAATGCGATTACGGATGTGAGTAGGTTCCCAGGAAGACCTAGGTTATCATTCCATGATAAAATCATTACGGTATTATCCGCCGGTGGTGTTCAAAGTCTCCGAAACAGAATAATGAATGTGGAGTAAGCTTGGCAGGTCCTTAGGAGTCGTGAGGCTTCGCGCTTGACACTCGATACTCTCAGCCTACCCTGCAAGTCCTTTGTGAGGTAGACCGATATAACTTATAGGTTGGCTTGAAGATATGTACACACAAGCATTAAGTGCTAAATAATATGCAAATGTATTATGTACAACAGGAGCAAGAGTGTCGTTTCTGTAAGAACAATGGCGAGCGCGAGTCGTACTACCGCTCCCACAAGCTGCGCGCGCGCGGCCGCGTCTCTTGCCCCGTGCTGCGGGCCTTCGTCTGCCCCCGCTGTGGTGCGCACGGGGACAACGCGCACACTATGAAATACTGTCCGCTGGCCACAGCAGCAGGTGTGCACATACAACTATATTAACCAAGCAGACGTTGCGTGCTAGTTCCATACTCTTGCAAAAATAGACCTACTGCTTCTTCACCAAGTGGCTTAAGACCTAGCATTCCTATATTTGTCACAAATGTTATGTTCGTATTATAGTTTTAGTAGATTAGTGGTGATGTGAGGATTTACCAGAATTGATATTTGCCACCAGAGCCTTTTATCTATCGCTATAGCACCAGTGTCTTAAGGATTTGAGGTTTTCAAACAATGTACGACCTCGTCATACAAGTCCTACAGCTTTTCCCATCTACTTGTGATAGTTTTTAACTTTAAAGTGATAAAAAAGGATAACAGTCTTTACGATAAAATTTTAATTTTAAAATTAGTTTTCCGGTGAATGTCAGAGTCGTTTGAGTAAATAGACCATTTGTCTTTTTGCCAGGAAGCTCGTAAGAGGCGAGTGAATGTGTCATCAAATAGGTCACGGTTTTTTCTTATGAACAACTTGTATGTTATATGTCAAGCTTTTCAACATTTTTAGAGAGGAAACAATCGGCAGCAATGATGAGAAGTGTACGGATGGCATCAGGAAAACGCCGCAATTTTGTAACTCCATCTACAGATATTGACGATGACTACCTTCGGTTTGGGGATAAATCTCCTTCTTTAACAAGAGATGGCGCTACTTACAACTGCCAGTCTGCACCTTTAGATCCAATTTGGGAAGCCCTTGAAAAGAAATTACTTCTTTGAATTGTTTTCTGACACAACGTCCCTGATTAGAGTTTATCTACACTAAATTTAGATGGTTATAATGACCTATATTTTATTTGAGATCTAAGTACAATTAAGTAAGTATTGTTAAAAATTACAAGGATCACATTTTTTGTATGCCACAAAAAATAAAAGGTGGCTTAGAAATTAAAATTTTGTTAACAAAAACCTTTAATTCACTAATTCTAAATCTTATTTTAAATTTAACAACAAACACAACGCACGTATATATTAACTTACTTAATATTCGTGTATGAAGATAAGAGTATAATGATTTTTAAAATGTAAAGCTTTTCGTAAAGTAATAATTACTAATTTAATGTTATTCCTAATAACAAAAAGTTATAGCCAGTAGGTAGGTACATGTTGTAAAGTGTGGACTTGTGGAAACTTACAAAAAATATATTAAATTAAGTTGCTTAGATTATTATATAGTTAATCAAATCAACTTAAATATAGTTTAATATATCGCCGTGTTTTATTTTATACTTACTACACTATTAAGATAAGTTTATTAATAGGTATGGAGTACAGATTAGTACTTACATATTATTTTGATTATGACATAACTTTGCCACTAGATGGCGTATTTTACAACGATGATTATTATAGTTTTAGTAAAAAAATTGTATTGATGCTATTGACTGCTCTTATATAATTATTATATTATGTCTTTGACGTCTGTGTTAATAATGAACAGAAAATATTGTGATGTGTAGATTTTTAACACCCGATACGTTGACATAAATTTATATAAAATCGATTCTTTACAAAACAAGGCAATTTAGAATACTTTGTTGAATAAAATAAGCAAGTTAATACTGCTAATTAATTGTATTTTACTTTTTTTTACATTTCATAATCATATTTTAGTAATCAATTGTATGATATTGCTGGCTAAAATGGCTGATTAGGTACTTGCATTGCATACGCTATAGGTATTTAGCTTTTCATATACCTACTTTTTTCATTGTTCTCGTATTTTACAACCTACAAATAAAACATAAACTTTCTAAAAATATTAAAAACAAATTTGTAATACTGAGTCTATTGACTAATTTGTTTTTATATTAGTGTTCGTTTATGTTTTATTCTGATTATTTAATATTTTGTTTCATTCTAAAATAAGAATCGGTTTAGTAGCGGTACGTTTTTCATACTTGTGAATTTTTGTTGTCATAGTTGTAAACCAACTCTGTTAAAATAAATTTTACAAAATTATTATAATTCTGTAGTAAAATAACTATAAGTAAATTTTCCCAGTAATTTGTGTAATCGTGTAATTGTGTAATCCCAGTAATTATTAATTGTTAACTTTTTGAATATTTGTGAAGCATTTCGTTTCTGGAAATTATTGCTATTATAAACGCGTAGGCGTTTGTATATTTTGCTACTAAAATGTTTTTGTTGATTTAATAAGGAGATCTCCTTTCTTTCGTTATTTTTTTATTAACATGTTGACATTTGAGTGTGGTGTTGGTATGTTTGGGGATAATAAAATTATTTAAAATATCTGTGTTTATTAAAGTGAAACTTCTTTAAAATCGTTGTGATTTCAAACCGGATGCAACGGAAAAACGACAGGTAAGAGACACAAATCCAAAAAGGTGTAGGATTATATATATTCATCTCATTCTTTTGTTGATTTACTTGATTTAGAGACGTAATGTTTGTTTGTTTGTTGCATGTTTCTTTCTATATTTTTTATAGAAAGAGACTGACAGAGATAGAGATTGATAGAAATTGATAGACACTGATAGAAATTGATAGACACTGATAGAGATTGATATACATTGCTAGACACTAATAGACATTGATCGACACTGATAGACGTTGATCGACACTGATAGACGTTGATCGAAACTGATAGAGATTGATATCCATTGATAGAGATTAGGAGAGAGAGATAGATATTGATAAACACTGATTAGAGATTGATATACATTAATAGAGATTAGGAGAGAGAGAGAGAGTTTCACTTCTATCGTGTGTGAATCGCACACACGCCTTTTTTTATAAACTGAGAATCAATTAAAAAACATAAATTTTTAGGTAGTTATCTATAGGTTAACGATACCTTATAAGCTAACTATCTTATATCTATAAATTACAAGTTAACAAGCTCCTAAATGACCATATAGTATCTTCACTCCAATATCCTGGAAAATGTAGGCAGAGGTACAACCAGGGCACCCACGACTAGCTGAAGACACTTAGTCACACAATGTGGTGATATAATTTTATTTTATAACACTAACGTTAAATTTTTGTATGTATTTCTTAATAGCACATGTGCATTCAATAAGCAAAAAGATGGAAAGGAAGACAGGATTCTGGATGGACATAAAAATCTATCGCCAGCCCCACACTGGCAGTATATTATCATAATTCTACGTGCTGTTGTGCTCTAGAACTACGACGTGAAAAACATTTGCTATCACAGACATAGAATGAATGGTTTCTTCTCTCTCTTCTTTTGATTAAACGAGTACGTTAGTTAAGCTTAGATGATTCCACCTTACACCATAGATTAAAATTTTGAAAATTACTGAAATAATTTATTTCATACTTACCTACCTCTCGATGTAGGTAAGTATAATAGAGAGTTGCTTAGTTACTGGATTCCTTCAAGAAAAAGTACGACTTTTACCCTACTCAGCTGTCGTCAGAGCTTCAGTTTTTTATTTTAGTCACAGCTTTTAGACTTATTTTCAAGAATTTTAGCCTACATTATATCTATAATTACAATAAAAACCTAAATGATTTTAATTATTAAACTTTTAAATTATAAGGCCATCATATCGTGACAGGTAGCTCATTATAGGTAGGTCATAGTAATTTATCCTTAAGGTTAAATAGTGGTTTGTCACCACCAACACCATGGGTACTAAAGTGCTGTGCTGCAACTTGTGGGGGTTGGAGTCTACCGTTACCTATTCCTGCCGCTAAATGACAATCTTGTCAAGTTTTGGTTTAGAGGGTAGTGTAACCAGTTGCCCTAACACCAATATCATAGGATAGCGACGCACCTTATGGGCATTCATCCTATTTATAAGCCTTGGAATATTTTATTGAATCAGGCGTTACTTTGCGGAAATCCATTATAAAAGATGTAAAATAAGCCTTTATTTTGCTAATTCCGCGTAAACAAACAAAACAAAAAAGTGCGATTTGGTGTTCTCTGTGGTGAGTGCTTCGACAAAGTTGGCGAAGGACGTGACAAGTGATTTTGTTTTGTTCGGACTCTATTTGTGATCTGGTCGCGGAGGTGGGAGGTGGGAACTTTAGGTAGGGTTGTCACATGTAAAGAACGTGACAATTTATATTGTTTCCCGAGCTCTTCCTATATTCGTGTTCTGGTCGCGGAGGTGGGTGGTGGGAACGTCATTTAGGCTTGTCACATTCTGTGTCGTTTGGAGGATTATTTGCCACAACGGTTACACTGCTTACGCGGAATTAGCAAAATAAAGGTTTTACATCTTTTATAAGCCTTGGTTTTCTCTTACCACCAAGAGAGTTTTGATCGCTATCGAGGCTCGTTTTCGATTCCCGAAGGGGGTATGCATTTGTGTGATGAAGATTTAGATGTCTCTGCATTTCCAGGTCTGGGTGCTCATTAAATTTATTCTGGTATCTATTTAAGTATCTCTATGTATTAGTATCATTGACCAAGCATACAATATGACAATCATTTGAAGATAAGGGAAAATGGACACCTTAATAGTGTCCATTTAAGTATAACTCAAAAAGTAATAGCCGGATCAAGCTAAAACTACTGTGGGTTCAATTTGGAATCTTGACCGATCTTTCTAATAACGAACCACCAAAATCAGTAGGCTATTTGCCAAATAATCATATATTAAATTACAAATACAAAAAAAAATAGTCTAATTGAAAAGCTTCTCCTTTTTTGGAGTCGGTTAAAAATACTTAAAACAAGAGATAATACGTGACCATTAAATTTATATTCTATTCCCAATAGAATAGGAATAGCGTTAGATCAACGACAGTATTGAAATGTCATTAAAAATCGTATCAAATTTGATTCAAGTAACAGATTTTTCTTGATGAGGTTACAAAGACACAAATTGTTACAAAAATACAACCATTAACATTTATTTTAGGGTTCAGAAGCGTACTAGCAACACTAAGTACTTAACTACTACTCTACTTTAAAAAGTCTAAATTAATATTTGTAAATAAAGAAAAAAAGTATCTTCACACCAATATCAACGAAGTGGTAGGCAGAGGCACAACCAGGGCACCCACGACAATGTTAGACGTCGAGCAAAAGTAAGTTTACCGGCTACCTTGCCCTCCGAACCGGAACACGTTAACGGCAAGCACTGACGTTATAGCGGTAGGAATAGGTAAGGCGGTGATACCAAACAGGACGAGTCAATGTCACGGTGTTAGTGACGGCCTATGTTCGCCTTTTACGAGCTGCTTGGCGGGAAGGTAGATGGTCTATTCTCCGACCAACAGGGGAAATTTCCCTTTGTTAGCTTTGATTATTATTTGAGACGTTAATAATTTTATTCGCCTTTATATACGTATACATATATTAACATGTTAATCATTTCTAGCTACAGCCCGTGGCTAATGGTCCCACATGAACATTTTTTCGGGATAAAAACTATCCTATGTGTTATTCTACACTTAGATAACTTGGGTTACCCAAATTTTATGAAAATCGGTTCAGCAGTTTTTGCGTGAAGGAGTAACAAACAAACAAACGTACAAACTTTCGCATTTATAACAACAGTAGGATTAACTCTATCTACCGTCCATTTGAGGAACTATATGTTATAGGTTTTGAGCCTTTTTTAAATACAAATGTTAAATTAATATCTATCTTTGCCTGTATTATTAACTATCATTTACCTCGCTAACAATTGTAATGTAATGATAATTAGCCGGTGTAAATGAGATGTTAGTTCTAACGGGTCCTCGATGACCATTCGGCCATTACCAAGAACAAGCAATTAGAAAAAAAATAAAGAGTAAAAGTTAACAAGTATGTCAAGTAGTAGTTTTTAACCCAGTGTCTAGAATACAAATAGAAGTACGAAAAAAGTCGCACGCTCATGAATAAAATACATAAACCTTATTACAATACGGTTAAGTCTAAAATTGTTTGACGTTTAACTAAAAAAATCATTCATTTTTACCGCGTTTTAAACTGCATACCGTATTGAATTCATTGAACGTTACACGTAATGGTTTTCGAACTGTATTGCAAAGCTTTAAAGCTTTAAATCGAATGTCAAATTTAGAGTACATAACTATAGCACTTATTTCTATAGTTATAAGGTTTATTTTGAATTTTGAAGTTGTCAAAATATCTAGGTTACAAAGCAGTAGATTTGGGAATGTATGCCGTAGAAGCAGGGCAGAGAGGGGCTGGGGGGTTAATATTATGCAGATGGGTTAAGATAAAACAAGTTATTTGACGTAGACGGTTAAGCATTTCGGCGTAACGTAGTGACCCTGTTGGAAGCAGATAATGATAGGCACAGGTAAACTAACTACCAAGTACGTGAAATTGGCTCCTGTTGTCTAGAAGAAGGGAATTCCATTGTTATTAGTCGTAGTGTCTCTTCAGGGTATGGAGCGAACGGGAAAAGAGACATAATGTCTTTCCTGTGTTGGTCCAGCTCCTTTGCAGAATAGACCGTCTACCTTCCTGCCAGGCAGCTCGAAAAAAGGCAAGTATGGGCTTACCGTCACCAACACTGTGACATTTGAGTAGGTAGTAGAGTCTCCCAGCGACTTGCCCAGATTGGTACCACCGCCTTACGTATTCCTGCCGCCATAATGTCAGTGCTTGACGTTGACGTGTTCCGGTTGGACGATAAAGGAGTCAGTATACTTACTTTTGCTCGAGGCCTAACATCCCGGCCTCAGGTTGGCAGCGCACCATTACAACTTTTGGTGTCTCTAGGCGGCGCAAATTTCTTTCCATCAGGAAATGCGTCTGCTTGTTTGCCTTTCAATTCTATAAAAATGTTATAATAGTATTATAATACTTTTTTGTTATTATAGAATTCTATTAAGTATAATAACATTTTTTTGATAGGTAATGTTTTAGGTGAAAGCTATATTTCCAGCGACCTCTTCTCGATTTACTCTTCTATTATTATTATTAACTCTTAATTGTACACAACTGATATTACAAAAAAAAACACTTAAAAGTAAAAAAAAGTACTAAAGGCGAGCTTATCTCTAACAATCTTCTATAGTTTTATTCTAATTTTAGGTAAATTAGTTAGAGTAGATACACATTATTTGTAAAAATGTTTAAAGAAGGTAACTTATTATTACATAATTATTCATTTTAAAAAATGAAAATGACAAAAAGTATCTGCTTACTTTTACCTTAAATAAAACAAAAGTGTGATAAAATAGGTAGTAAGTACCTAAATATTATTGATCACATCTTGGTAAAATGTTATGCAATCATCCCTGAATTTTTCATGAAAAAGAATAATTAAAATCTATTTGTTTTTGTAATTAGGTAATGTTCTTCTTATTGGTTCATGTATCCTGTACAGAATAGGCCATTTCCCTACACATCAGGCGACTTCTAAGAGGCAAGCACATATTAAATACGTCATCATCAATAAGGCCGCTAGTGGTAGAGTACCCTGAAGCAAGTTGACTATGTAAGCATCCAACGCCTATTCTTGCCACCGTAAAGGCAATGATGTGTTCCGGTCCGGTAGGGTAGCACATACGTGCTAATAATATATAGGATAGACTTGCACAGAAATTGGTCTAAAACTTGGACTACAGTGGCGCATGCTGAACCTCCTACCACCAGGAGAGCCGTGCTCTTGTTCGCTATCAGATCACATGATAAAATGTTTTCTATCGATTCACTGCATTTGAAATTCCGTTTCGATTTCAAAGTTGATGTTGACAAAACATTGAAAACTGTTGCTTGAGTTTGTGAGGGTGGATAAATATCTACACTCTACAATGAAATATGAAGAAAATAATGAAGTCTACGGGCCTGAGTTTTACAACCAGTGGACGGATAGTTATGACGGTTTGAGTCCTATAAATGAACTTTTTAAAATAAATTTTATCCTGAAGCTTATGGCAGTAAAAAAATTGTAAATCTTGACTGTATTTTTAGTACGGGTGTAATTACTTTACACTATCAAAAATTACAAAGTAAGTCCTAGTTGTCCTAGCAAGCTCAACATTTTGTTAAACAATTTCAATTCAAAGTTCTACTTAATTGGAGTAATTGTCATACATTAATGTTTTAAGTCTGCATTAAAATTTTGAATAATACGATATTTGTAAGTAATGAAATAATTTCTAGCATAACTCGCAAGATATACGGGTGCTAGTGCTAGCGCTAGCTAGTGCTAACAAAAACATAGTAACAGTATTTTAAATATCAGTGGCTAACACCTATTTATTGATACTAGTGGTCGCCCAGTGGTCGAAATTAGAAAATTTTAATATCAAAATTTTCTTGTTGATAAGAACTCTATCTTCATTTCTTAAGACCAACTACTTTGTTTTCTGAATAGTTAGTGCGCCCTTTGTGATCTTTTATCGTCAACATCAATATGTTTGTGTGTGTCAAATGCATGGTAGTGTGGGTAATGTTTTATTTATTGATTTAATGTACTTTATAAGCATTATTAATAAAAAATATTAGCGTTCTGCACTTCTCCTATACATAAACCATAAGTGTGAAAAATTGTATGCACCTGCGTTCGCACAGTTTTCGTAAAAAGGGGTCCAAAAATTTTGGAATCACGTATTAATATAATATAGATGTGACTTTATTAATGAAAAATATTTAAAAATCATTGTTTTTTAAATTAATAGCAATTGTATTGTGTCCATTTGAAATGACACTAAATTGATAAAAATACAAAACATAGACTGTCATCAAACTTTAAATACCGTTAGAGCTAAAACATTGGTAGAGGAATAGGTATAGTATTCCAGTATATCCTATATCCGGGAGAGTATTTGTGCCTTTGCTTGTTTTATGTTCTACAATTATTTTTAATTGATTGTTATTAATGTTTTAAAATCTTGGGTTTACCTGCTTCGAAAAGATAACAGAAACCAATCGTGCTATCTCATTCTTTCACTCTTCATGAACCTTAACTTGATTGGTATATGTTTATGATATATTATGTAGTTACATTGCCTATTGAATAACAGAAGTTTTAAAGCGCTTTCTCAATATCATCTAGATAATCCCATTTATTTAATTTGGGAGTTTTGAAAATAAAATATTCAACATTTTTTAGTATGACGCCTAAAAAAATCAAACTGCAATATTTAGTGTTAGCCACTGATTTCGAATATAACAATGATATATTTTTGTTATATTTAAAATAGCATGTACCTATCATGTCGGGTCTGGGTCTGGGTCTGTGGGTCTGGGTGGTAGTGTACGGTAGATAGGACTAAAAATTAATCTACCTTTAAAATAATTTATAACAAATTATGAAACTTATGTTCATAAATAAATAAAATGTTTATTAAAATGTAAATAAGGGCTGTGATTTAAATGTACATTTTTATAGAAATATGTAACTTCTTAAAATTAACTAAATATTTGCACACCACAATGTGGTAGAATATGTTGTATTCTTAAATATCTTTATAACAACTTTTTAACACACATATTTCATTTCATTTCACAAATGATAGTTCTTCTTTGTTTTAAAAGAGCCCATTTTCAGAACTTACCTCGCCTTGAAGGCGTGACTAAAAGGTATCAATCACCTGACATTCATAATGTCCAGGATAAAATTTATTATTGACATTGACAATACTTGAATTTGTGGTATGCCTCTTCCTTCCCCGTGTTCCTGTTCCATAGGTACACACATGAAGCTGTGTATCTTTATACCCGGATAAGTTAACACCGGCACAGTGGCCGCAATAACCTTTAATTGACGTTAATATCCAGGTCAAAAGTTAATTACCCGCCCACTGGCGTTAATACCTGAATGTATGAACTGTCAGCGTAGGCATTACACAAAGAGTACCGTTTCTATTGTGTAAGGAGTGTCACTTCCAACCAGACACAAATGTCAACGGATTTGATGATATGCTCCTTTTTTAATTTTTGGCATGGGCGTAAGCATCTGCCATTAATCAAATGCAATAATATAATTCGTATCAAGGTATCACCCTGAGTTTTGGCGCCATCGAGAGAAAAGATGATCGAAGTTTTTTCATAATTATTGAATTTCGTGTTAATATTGAGTGAAATTTGTCAATTTTGATGGAATTTTGTACAATTTTGTTCAGTGAAAGTTCACAAATGAAATAATAATGAAGAAATTAGCGTGTCGTAAATTTTTTCGTTGCTGCCAAATCTCATTACGTGAGCTTGTGTAAAAAGGCCATCACTTTACCCAAGAACCTGACATGACTTACTGACGACTTATGACTGATGACTAATTATAATTGATATAAAATTTGATGCAAAATTCTACTTGACTAATGGCGAAATACTAAAGAGATTGCCAAAACCTAAAGAAAGAAAGAAAGAAGGTATCACCCTAATCGGTAATCGGGCCGAAATGATTTCTCCAAAGTTTCTGAACCGATTTACGTAATTCTTTTTTTGTTTGATGAATTGGTCTAATAAAAATTTGATTCAGGGAGGCCGAGCAGTTTTTATTTTATTAGCATTTTTTATCTCCTTTCACCAATCCCGATGTTTATTTTTATTAAATTAAATCATATTAGCAGTAAACTACAAACTATTAAATAAAAATAACGTAGTAGTTATTTTTATGTTAATTATTTGGTATATGAACGAGTCTTGAATTTCGCAAAATAGTGCGTCACATTGTTTTTTCTGAAATGGAATCTCAAACTACCTAACCGATTTTAATCAAATTATAAAAAATGGGATATCTCACATCTCAATTTATCGTGGGCGAAGCAGCGGGTAAAACTGGAAGGTATTTTTTTATGATACTGGTAAGCAAACAAGCAGATGGATTTCCTGATGGTAAAAAATTCACGCTGCCTAGAGACACCATAGGTGGTAATGGTGCGTTGCCAACCTGGAACCGGGATGTAAGGCCTCCAGGAAAAGTAAGTTTACCAGCTACCTTACCCTCTGAACAGGAATACGTGTTGGTTCGGGCTTCTTTGTAGAATAGACCATCTGCCTTCCTGCCAGGCAGCTCGTAAAAGGCGAGCATAGGCTTAACGTCACTAACACCGTGACATCTGACTAGGTGGTAGAGCGAATCACCCGGTTTGGTACCACCGCCTTACCTATTTCTGCAGCCATAACGTCATGACGTGTTCCGGTTTGGAGGGTAAGGTAAAATTACTTTTGCTCCAGGCCTAACATCCCGGCCTCAGATTGGCAACGCACCATTACCACCTTTGGTGTCTCTAGGCGGCGTTATTTCTTACCATCAGGAAATCCATCTGTTTGTTTGCCTTCCAATATCATAAAAAAACTACACTGTGATGTCTCTAAGCACTGTGTATTTCTTCGTAGGTATTCCAAAGCAGCAACCTAGTTTACAAAAAGTTATACAAATAAAATAATATTATAATTATTAATTTGAATCCATGACTAGTTCATATGGAACAGGTGGTCCCAAAACGAGCGATTTGATGCGAAACTCTACCACCTAGTCAGATGTCACGGTGTTAGTGACGGTAAGCTTAGGCTTTTACGAGCTGCTTGGCAGAACGACAGATGGTCTATTCTGCATAGGAGCGCGGACCAACTCGGGTATACCTAATTATTTGTGGAATTTTATTTTTGTGTGTATTTACTATTTGGTATTTGTTTAGGTCTACAATATTTTTTTGTATGTTTATGGAGCTGTAGGTAGCATATTCATAATTAGGTATATCATTGTATGGATATATTATGTATAGTTTAAGTAGCATAATATAATATTGATATACCTAGTTTAATTTTGTGGCACCTGCAAACTCCACAATATGTTGCTGGCACAATGGTTGCCTGGTGGAGAAAGCCAAAAGGCATTACGTTCTGCTTTGTATTAACTAATTTTGTTTGGTGTACAATAAATTTATATATAAATTCAAATAAATAAGATTAGTCCTCATGTGAGTCAGCCAGGTAAAGCGGTACCTCACCTACGCTTAACGACTGAGATTTGACGGCATCTAAAAAATACACGATACACTAATTTTCGCGTAAATGCTACACTAGTTTATTTATTTGTTTTGTGTTATGTAATAAAACGTTGAAAGAGCACACATTTGTCCTGGTGGTAGGAGACAACCATAGACACCGTTGATGTTGTAGGCGCGTTGCTGTTCGGTTGGCGAGTTGATTGGCCAATTTTGTTATTCAAATCTAATCGCTACCCTTCCCTTCTAACGGGAACATGAAACGGTAGTTTTGTCTGCAGGAATAGGTAAGGAGGTTGGTTACCCCGATAATTTTCAGCACTGAACTCTACCACCACAGGTTTTGTTGGTAATCAATGGCTGAAAGACGGCAACTGGTCTGGGTTGGCATCCACCTGCTTATTAGTTCCCGCACCCATAATGAGTGTAATTTTCTGTTCACCCTTTGGACTTACAGGGAAGCCTTACCTTGTACTATTGGCGTATACCTATGGTGTCTATAGGCCACGGTAGGTAGTCCCTTATCATCATAAGGGCTTATTTGCTGTCTTATCACAAAGAAAACAATTATTTTATTTAAGTACTAAATTGCCTTAAAAGAAGATAAATAAAAAAGGAAATATATAAATGAGAATAAAATTTATTGCAGCACCATTTTTCAATTATGACAAATGACAAAAAAATGTGGTTTTAAAATGTTACAATAGAAACAACGTTGCGGGAGAGTGGACATGTGTCCTGTTGGCGATAGGCTTGTCACCTATCACATTGAACTGCTTACTGTCTTCCGCCAGTTGTGGTTGCTCAGATTGTGCCTTTGTCTATGTTTTCGTCAAAATGAGCTTGAAGATACCCTTTCATTGTTAGAGAATATCTCTTATTAATGATCTGCAACAATTATGTAACTGACCCTGATTTCAGATTTCACATTGTTAAAATCAGAATCAAATTTTTTGTTGTAGTTACTTTACTTTGAAATAGTGAAGTGAGCGAGAGAGAGAGAGAGAGAGAGGGAGAGAGAGAGAGAGAGAGAGGCACAAGATTTTTGAAGTGAAAACTTCTTTAGAAGCGTTGCGCACTTTTATTGGAATGGGTAAAACTTCTAAACTCGCGTCAGATTCGTAAGAAAAAAAATTCGTTATAATGCAACATTCCATCGCCAGCGCTTTAACGCTACGACAAGCGTAAAACTTTGTATGTATAATTAGATTTCATTCAGCGCTTTTTTTTGCTATTTTATCACAATAAACTTGAATAGAATCAGAAAGCGCTTAAACCCTTAACTGTTAATGTTGTAATGTTCTGTATGATATTACTAGACACTTTATTTCATTCAGCGCTTGATCTGCAGTATTAAATACTTGTACTGTAAAGTGTAAACTAAAATAGATAATAGTTCAGTAAACATCTCTTAATTTGATTGCGATATGTAGACATATAATAGTTTCTCAGTTAATAGAAATTACAGTACAACATTGTTAATAAGTTTAGCTATTTTCGAAAAAGTTGTAAGTTTAACAAAGGAAATAATAGTAGAAAGAAAATCGATATACACATACATATTATATTGAATTGAATTATATTTTAGTTTGAAAAATTAAATATTTTATCATATTTTATCTCATAAGTAATACTATTTTAACTAGCCGAGGTAAATTATGAAGTGGCCGTACTAGTAGGTAGCGTACTTAAGTTCCATGGTTTAATAATACAGGTACTAATAGTACTAATAAAAGCGAAAGCGAACCCAAAAATGTCCGATCAAGCACAAGACTGTTGTATTATACCACATAAAAAATAGTACTTTCATACTGATAATTAAGTCCATTCGGGGAAAATTATTTCCTAACCATCAAAAATGCATAACGCTAATATTCAAGTTTTCACTTCTGTCGGCACTCCCGCAACCCGTTTTTTTTAGCTATGTCCAAAGGTGCACTTAAAATTCAAGTTGTGTTTCATTAAAATCAGTGGAGGTTTTTTCAGTTACTTAAAAAACGCAGGCACTTACTGCACCTTACGTGTTGGCTACTTAGTTTTAGAAATAAAAAAACATGTGACAATATTTGAATGTACGAGTATAGAGTTATGCTAATTAATCAATCACAGTTCAACGTCGAAACCGGCAGCTGAATTTCATGGCAATATAAAATTTGGCACGTGAGTAAACAGTATCCGTATGACTCGCTGAAATAAAAAAACTTTTCACTCCGATCATTTGCATGAAATAAATTGATAATTTTCTTTAAAACTTAATAAAAACGTTAATTTTCATACTCATAAAAATCCACCTAAGCGGTATAAGAAATTCGTATAGTTAGATTAAATATTAGGAAATAGTACCACTTACCTCTGACTTACGTACCTTTTTTGATTCCTCCCGTCGTCTGCTAATTTTCGGTAATAATAGTTTTAATTTTTCCGGCACTTTTTCATACAATTTTCTTTAATTTTCGTAATTTTCACAGGTTTTTCAAGAATATCTTCTGAACCCCCCACCCGATTTTCAAATTTTTTGTATCTGCGTGTTGGTCTCGTCGAGCCCGATCTGTTGACGTGCATATTCGGGGTACCACCTTTTTTGGTACTGGTGGTAGAGTTTGATGCTGAAACTTGTCCTGGTAGGTCCAGCGCCTTACCTATTCCTGTCGCCATAATAACAGTGTTATGTTCCGGTCCAGAGGGTAAGGCCGGTAGACTTGCACAATTGGCCTAACACATGTGCCAAAAAATAGCGACATACAATGTCTATGGTGTCTGTAGGCCACGGTTATTTCTTACCATCTTTCTTTATCTTGTTATGTAAAAAAGTTTCATGTTGTGGTCCGAGTGGTAAGATAGCTGGTACACTTGAATAATTGGCACAACGCCCCAGTCCCTGGCAATATCTACGGAGTCATTAGGTATGGGTATCTCTCACCATCAGGGGAGTCTACTGCTTGTTCGTTGTTTGTAGTACCTATGGGGAATGTTTTAATTCGAGCTCTTTTTTTTTTATTGTTAGGTAAGTATATTTTATACCTTAGACTGGATTTAAACCATAAGAAAGTTGCGAGGGCTACAAATTAAAATCTTGAAATATTTTTTTAAACATTGTTGAATACCTCTAAGAAATATAAAACCTTAAAAAGATACGGGCCAAAACCATAACCCTTTTATGCACTCATGTTAGGTTCTATAGGCACTATATTTCCAGGTCAAACCAAACTATGGCACTTCTTCCGTTTAAATTCCAC
>NJDC01003927.1:6497-42966 GCA_002245475.1 Calephelis virginiensis
TCCAAATTTGAGTCCTCATTATATAGTTTGATGGTATGATAAATAAATCTTCTAGTTAAATTCAAATTTTTCAGGATGGCGAAAATTTGAGGTGGTGTGTAATGGTGTGTTACCACATCGATAATAATCGCGACATGGTCTTCTAGCGTCCACTTCTCCACCTTTTTCTGAACCTTTTTTTACCTGTTGATCACCTCGTCACAAAATTATTCAGCTTAAATTGCCTAGGTGGCGTGATATTCAACAATAAAGTACTTGTCATTTATGTGCTGCCCTTTTCCTACTATATTATTTATAGGAGTTTTTTTTGTAACACAAATAAAAAAAATAATATCGTGAGTGGCGATTAAAACAATACTAAATCAGTTTCACATATATAGCATCTAGTTACCTGTACAGTTACAAATAAATCGGATTAAAAGCGGCATATTTTGTTTTATTAATTAGAATATACCCCAAGGACTCATCATATAAGTTTGGTATAAAATTTTGACCTCAAGGGTTGGAAAATAGATTGCTAATTTGTTTGCCTGCCCATGGTGTAGATACCAAATCGATAGGACTATGTTATTTAATCACTGAGTTCCAGGTAAAAAGATTTTTTTAGAGATAAGTAAGTTGCTTAACGCCGGCATTTCCTAAGAGATAGCCAAAGATACAATCAGGATACCCACGATTAGGTTTTGGCATTTGAGCGTGTGTCGTAAAATATATTTAATAATTTGAAAATGCCAACGGCACGGCGGGTAGCGCGCTTGCCGCTACCTATTACAGTACAACTCACATCGATGGCCACGCGCTGCAAGCGAGTAAATTGCGTGCTTACAGCGCACCGACTCCAAGTCGCAATCGAAACAACGTCGATGTACCGTCTTCGGTGTTTTATAATCTTGTTCAATCACAAATGGCATATAAAATTATGTTCATGGTGAGAGCAAGCTTGTACCTTGCGGCCGGCGCGTGGGCTATGAGCTTGCACCTCGTTGACGACGGGAAGATAGCACGCTGGCGACTAGTCGTATCCTATATACGAGGCGGTGCCGTCCTGATGCTGTGCTGTTGTAGTGCTGGGGTAGCATGCCATGGCTTTACGTTCCACATAACAAGAAGCCTACCAACAATCGGACATTCGACAACAACAAAATTTCAGATGAAGCCACGTTTTTACCAGAAAATAAATATATAAACTTTTACTAAAATATTTTACTTCTGAAGTTATAATTGAAATGAAATATTCATTTCAAAGAAAAAAAAAACCATGGACAAATAAAGTAACGTGAAACTTATTTAATGTTGAATTATTCTATATTTTTTCTTTTTATATTTTGACATAAAATAGCATTATTGCAATTTTCCAAATTGTCAATTTTTATGTGTCATCTTATGGCCGCCACAGATGTTCAAGTAATTTCATTAAACAGGCAAGTTCAAACATTTTGGTCAAATTGGCATGACTGTTTGTGGTAAAATTTAATTAAATTTAATGAAAAATCAAATGGAGGGACGAAATATGAATATTTGTATTTTTATTTGACCAAATTCAAAAGTTTGGTTAAAATTTTGAGTGTTTGTGTTGTGAGCGCTCAGTTATTGCTACGGACGTGTTTTGTGGAGTGCGGACTTTGCGGACGTGAACCGCGATGGTCTGAAAGAATTCGTAAAACCATATCGAAATGAAACCTTTTTATTTAAGGAACATCAAAAATAAAGATTACCATAACAGAGATCAGCGGAATGCTGCTTATTGTAAACTAATAGAAAAATTTAAGGGAATAGAACCGAAAGCATATCTGTGTGACCTGGTGACAAAAAAATTAACAGCTTTCGAACAGCCTTCAAAAAAGAGGAACATAAAGTTGAGGAGTCTGTGAAGTTAGGCATTGGCACTGATAAAACATATAAGTCAAAATTCAGGTATTATAATCAACTGTCCTTTCTTAAAGAAAAAGGAATTCCAAGAAGAAGCTCGAACTCGTCTATTCCTCCTGTTTCTCTAACTAATTCAACACAAAACACTGCAATGGATGCAGCCCTTAAAAATACAAGAACAAGAACCTAATCCAATACAATTTCACTTTCCAGATGTAAATGCGGCTACTTAATTTCCAAATGTAAACGATTTATGTTGACTAGGACGTAAAAAGACTCACTCGTCTTTTTTTATTTAATTAAGATAAGTTTTGTGTTTGGTTTCGTTCTTAAGATAAATATCATTACAATTTATAATAAAATATAGTATATAAATAAATAGCAAGTATTTTATTCACCAATCCTCCAGAGCACCTTATACATTATAGTTTTACAAGTTTCGGAGTTTCGGGAATAATACGTCCCAAAGCCTGATGAGGTATTAATGTCAAAAGATTTAGGTCTTCATAGCTCCTTCCAGTCGTAAGAAAACTCAAAGTTGCGCTTAATCTTTCACGCGGTGATACAGATTTTTGCATTATAATGTCTTCTCTTTTAATCAATTGACTGACTAACGACAGAAGCTTTTGTGGGCCATTAAAGCAAACACTAAACCAACAATTGCTAAAGCATCACCTGTAAACATTTTAAAGAAGCTCTACCACTCTTCGCCCTCTTTAATATTGAACTGACTCCGCTTCAAGTCTGCAGGTGTGTGGTCGCTTCAAAGGTCATGCCAATTTGACCAAACTGTTTGAACGAGCCTGTTTGATCAAATTAGTTGAACGTTTATGGCGGCCATTAGTTCCTAATTAAATCAAATAATATTATATTGCATTATAATTAAATTTTTTTACTTTTCTAGTTTCTAGTAGTAACTTTTCTAGTGCTTTTTAGTGTGTTATAAAGTGGCTTGTCATTTAGGTTTTACTTAGTTTTTTTGGTGATATGAAGCGTTCAGGGCGCAAATACCGGTGTTATTTAGGATGTATGCTCGAAGGTACGTACATGATTTTGGGTTCATTGATTTGTTTTCACAGTTGTCTTTGCTTTCACGAGAGTCTTAATAGCTATCTTTAGCCTACCATTAAAAATGTACGGGTTGCTGAAGTCAGCCGACATAGTTCAGAGAGTCAGCAAGCGGAAGCGGAAGTCCGCTTGCTGACTCTCTGAACTATGTCTGTTACTCTCGTTCTCTTGCGTATCACGGAATTGTGGATCATATCATACAGAGAAACACCGATCATAGCTCTCTCCATAGCACGCTGAGCGACTCTGAGCTTATTTAAGAGGCCAGAATTTAACGGCCAGGTCTCAGTTCCATATTACAATTGTGACCAGGGAGGTAGATTTCCTGTTAGTAAGGTATACGTGCTACCTATTAACATGGTAATCTGCTATAATTCAGCAAATAAGTACACATCTCTTTTGATGTTAATGGTATATTTGCGTCGTTGCTATGGCCGGGATATTAACCTATGTTGCAAGTCGACCAGCTACCCTACCTTCCGGTGCGAAACATGATTTAGAGAATATGTCTATTTTAAAACAAAGTAGGGTAGTTAGCTGTTCTTTGAAGATTCACATCCATTTTTCGAAGGGCAGGCACCCACATTTAGCCGAAGGTAATTTAATTCCCACAGTGTGATAAGTGACAAACGTATCGCTAAGCGGACACTAATCCCAGGAGACGTTGTTGGACATTTTAAGTTGACCTCAGGAAGCGAACCCGAAACCTCAACGCCAATACTGGAACACTAGTCCACAAAGTTGATATTAACAAATAAATTAAGATGTTCTATTCTATAAAAGTCCATATTGATATTTTGAGATCTTTTGTGACAAATGGTCTCATTTTCACATTAATATATCATATTTGTTGTTTCAGGTTTTTCACAGAATCCAAAACGTCATAACGTTCATATATCTGGAATTAACAAATAAAGAATCACTAAAAATGCCTAAAAAAATTGCTTATTGAAAAAATATGTTGAAGCATTTAGTCGAAGAGCCCGTGGCTGCCAGACCTTCGTCATTTTATAAAAGCTGAAATTTCTTCCATACTTGCCTCTTGTATAGGTACCAACAGTCCCCACCCATGTTACCTGGGCAGTGGTTGCTTTGGCAGGTAACAGGTAGGTGTATAAAATTCCATCTTAAATTTTTTAATTTATAAAATTTAATTTTTTTATCGTTTCATTCGTGGTAATATCCGAACTCACGTTGTATAAAATTCCATCTTAAATTTTTTAATTTATAAAATTTAATTTTTTTATCGTTTCATTCGTGGTAATATCCGAACTCACGTTATTTATTACCTGACACTTCGTATGGTTGCAACCCTCTGCCAGACACCCCTAAACTGTAATAATATGTAGTTTTACTTTCGTTATAAAAAAAAAGATGAATTTTATATATGTTATTTGAGACATGTAATTATGTTTTCTCAGTAGCCTGAAAGTTCCGAAGGTTCTGTCGTCCTGCCAGACGCGTAGGAGTAGGGAAAAAAATTGTGAGAGCGCGCAGTATATATGGTAATTAGTTTACTGCGTATCAGATGTTGTTCATTACGAATTGTCTCGTTATCTTCTTTTTCTAATTTATCAAGAAATTTTGTTAAATAATATTAATTTCCAGAGTCTGAATAATACATTTTTAAAACAATAATCATTAAAGTATCTTCAAGCCCATATCCCCGAAGAGGTAGGCAGAGGCACAACCAGGGCACCCACGACTAGCCGAAGATACTAAGTCCCACAATGTGATAGGTGGCAAGCCTGTCGCCAACTGGGCATATTTCCAATCCCGACCAACATTTTTTTATTAGAAAATTGAAAAATCCAATTTTCTTTTTATTGGCCGACCCGGGATTCGAACCCGGGACCTCAATGCAAACAAGTCCAACACCCGGACAGCTAGACCACAGAGGCGACTAAACAGAGGCGATTAAATATTTTATACTAGATTATCAGCCATGTAACAAATCAATAACTTAATTCATATTATATTTAAGTCTATCAAAATTTATTGTGTTCAAATAAAAAACAATTACTTAATAATGCAAAAACATTTTTTTAAAAGAAAAAAATACCAAAAAAATAAATTTATTCCCAAGAAATATTTAATAATTTATGTCATCATCGTTATTGTCGTCACTTTCGTACTCGTCATCACTACTCCAGACCTCGGTTTTATCGTTATCAAGATTGGCCTTGTTTGTTCCTGCAATAGTAACATAGAATTTAGTTAAATATAAATAGTTAAAATTTTGAGTAAAATTCATTTTTATCTTATTATTGCATACCTGATGTTGTTTGTAAGGAATCGCTAACATAGTTCGGCAGTTGATCCCCTTCAAACCATTTAAAATAGTACCGGTCATTTTTCAGAATCCAACCATTATTTTCTGGTTCATTTGTTGTTGGTTTTTTTAAGTGAGCATTGTTCCATATAGAACATATATACATACATGGCTTGCAGAAATTGCTGCAACAGCTCGCTTTTGCAAGGCAGTAAGCAACTAGCGTCAAAATTTCGCATTTTTTTCTTATTAAAAGCTTCCTTTACATCGGACACTGTATAAGAGTCAATAAAAATTTAAAGTCTAGCAGCATCAACATCATTTATATGGCCAACATTATATAGATAGCAAATAAAAGTTTGAATAATATTAAAGATCTCTTGTTGTTTTATAATATCTTCTATGATTTCGCTGTGACCAAAATTCACGAAGGCTTGCTGGAATTCTACATGTTGTTTTAATAATTTAAATGGTTCGGATTTTGCTTTCCTGGATAATGCAGGATTGTAATCACTTCCTGTGATTGCGTGTAAGCCAGGTAAGCTTTTGCAGATAGATGCTCCCAATTTTGCATGTACCTTAGTTAAGGCCACATATCTTAAGTTATTCCCTGTTCCTGTCAATATCCAAACGTGCGATTCTTCATTTAAATGGTGCATATGACCCAGCATTATAACAGTAATATCAGTATCAACAGTTCAGATGACAATATTAGCCTCATAGTTGATTTTACACGCTATTTTGGTATCAGCTTCTTCATGCACCGGGCAAGACAACTCTTCAACAATACCTGACACAACTTTGTTGGCTTCATTAACAGTAAATGACACTTTTTGAAATTTATATGTATTAGTTTATTACCAATATAAGGCGCTATTTCATCAGTATCTCAGTGTAAAATGAAAAAATCAACAAGAGCTTCTTTAAAATTGGATTTTTTTAATTCTTTCGTCAAGTCGCTAGGACGTATTTGTTCAGGTCCAGCTATGGTGTACTCTAATTGTGCACTTTCAAACCGTTGAGAACGTTCGTAATCCTTTATCGATGGTGTTAAGTACTGGTCAAATACAACATCGATTCTTGACGCACTTAAACGCAACATTTTTTTAGAAACGGTACCGAATTTTTTTGGAATATTTTTCATTGTGTGTATAAAAAAAAACCGTCAATTATTAAAACATCAATTTGTGGTGGCTCTTCATGCTCGACCTCTTTCTCCAAGCATTTCATTAAAGCAGATTTGTCAGTCTTGCAAATTGTACCATCCAAATGGCACATTGACAATGGTACTGAAGTAATCGGGTAGGATAACATTTTGGAAATGTCAATATTGTAGTCCATTGAAATTCCTAGCATACGTCCGAAGAAATCCCTTTGAATTTTCACCTCTCTACTACTACCGAAAGAAAATCTACAAATCATTATAGTTTAGGGGTGTCTGGCAGAGGGTTGCAACCATACGAAGTGTCTGGTAATGAATAACGTGAATTCTGATATTACCGCGAATGAAACGATAAAAAAATTAAATTTTATAAATTAAAAAAATTAAGATGGAATTTTATACACCTTTGCTACCTGTTACCTGCCAAAGCAACCACTGCCCAGGTAACATGGGTGGGGACTGTTGGTACCTATACAAGAGGCACGTATGGAAGAAATTTCAGGTTTTATAAAATGACGAAGGTCTGGCAGCCACGGGCTCTTGCTCTAATTGGACAAGTTGCCTAAGATGGCATCTGTTTTTATTAAACCGTCACCGTTACACTGTTGCAGAAAAAAATTTGGCACTCTCTATTTACAAACAGAGTCCAAAATCATATAATTTTTAAAATCAATTTTTCAATTGCCATCACGTAGCATCTTGTTAAAAATCTTAAGCACAATAATTATAAATCCAGGTCTTAATAAAAATATTTTTGATAATTTAAAAGAAGCTGTAAAAAAATACTCCAGAAAAACGTTTATGTATATTAATGTTTGATGAGATTTCACTTTCGGCAGGCTTACATTACGAAAAAAAGGTGGTGAAATAACAGGTTTTATTGATAATGGAACACGATCGCAACAAATTGCTGATTAATGATTAAAGGCATAAGAGCAAACTATAAACAACCTATATTATTTACTTTTTGCCAAAGCGTAACAAAAAAAGAAACATTAAAAGACATTATTAAACGTAAAATTATTGAATTAAACTCAGCGGGTTTGATTGTTGTAGCAACAGTATGTGATCAGTCACCAACAAATGTCATCTATAATGGGCTACCTAGCAAGTATGTTTTTAATAGTACAAAATATTGCTATAAATATTGTTACAAAACAATTTTCTTTTTAATGATATAATGTATATTCATACTATGAATGAATTAAATTAATAAAATGTAATGACATGTTTATGGTAACAATATTAATGGCCAGACTTATACATCGTGTACATGACAGCGTAACGAAAAATGCAGCAATGGATACTGTACATGATAGGCATTAGGCATGCATATGTGGTTGGAATTTTGAATGGGAAAATTTATGAGTTTTCCAAAAATTATGAGTTTTTTATTGATTTCACTATTATTTCATTAATACCATCCAACGCAACTCGATTTTTATTTAATATCTAATAAATAATACAATTTTACCTAAAACAGCAATGTAATAAAACTGCGTATTAGGTCGGCATTTACAGCTCGCAACGCACGAATTAAAGAATATACTTTGTTCGCTATACCTGTCAGGCTGAAAAACTGCTAAATATTTAACCACTTGTTTCCGTCAAAAACTGTAAAAGGAATTTTGAAGTCCAATATGCATCTAAACTACCACAACATTTTTTGTTACGGTCTCAAATACACGCTGTATTTTACTAGCGTGTGAGCCTTGCTATGCATGTTTGTATGCTTGCACAACTAAGCGCGTTTTCTAGTGCTAAGAATTACACGTCTCCTATAAACTACACTATAGCTTAAATAGCAGTTATATTGATACATAGAACAATGCTTATATTGATAGCCGGTAGATCTGCTTGCTACACTTGCATGTTAGCTTGCTTATTCGCTTGTTCTTGTAAACTGTGGCCTTTCCCTTAAAGAACTGCCTCACAGTATTCATTTCAAGTTCGATTTGCATTGTAACACCAATGCTTTAAAATCAGTAACACAGCTAAAATATTTTAAGATAAGGATTTATCGTGATAATAAAATATATTTTACTTTTAAGGGATTGGCAGGTTACCAAGAGAATGTTCGGATACAGCGAGTTTGCTGTTACTATTCGATGAACTATTCGATTCATTTAATGGACACACCTATAAAGAAAACATCAAAAAATACAAAGTTTGTGTAAAAAATATTTCACCCCATTTTCAGTTATGGAGTAAATTAAAACCTATATTGAGTTCAATGCTATTTGTTACCGAAAACAGGGACATAAATGGTCATATTATTACTAAATTAAAAAAAGTTCCTTCAATTAATAATTTTTACACAACATTGATACATTTATAGAAATGTGGGAATACGAGTATTTAAAGTCGACACACGGTGTGAAAAATATATTCCCACGAATTTTTATTCAAGATCCTCTTGAATTTTTTTTTGTAAAATTAGAAACAATGGTATTCGTAATGTTAACCCCTTATGTTATCAATTCCAAAATGCATTTAAAACCCTTTTGGTTAATAGTTTCAATGCCCCGCACTCTGTTGGTACAAATTGTGAGGACGACTCGAACAAATTATTACAGGCAATGCCCTCTTTATTGAAGTCTAAGAAAGTTATGGAATGTCAACTCGACTTAAAATCTTTGATAAACATCATTAATGATGATAGACCAGTCGAACAGCAGAAGCTAACGCTTATGTCTCTGGATATGTCCTTAGAAAACGTAAAACTTATGTATTCAAGAATTGTAAAACATGTAATGAATTAGTTGGGTCTCCAAATGAAGGATCATATATTTACGGGCGCGATTACACAAATTAGTCATTGTATTATGCAACCACTAAATTTAATGCACTTTCAGACGAAATATACAAAATAATTTTATTGTGTTTACAAAATATCCCAGCGGATCGATTTTAAAAAAAAATATGTTTTGCTTAGAATTTCATGCACTTTTTCTATAATTTCCTGTGAAATCCATAAAACTGTCCTAATTGAATTGAAAGAAACGGCAATACATATTATAACTTTTAGTTGGTGCCGCAACGTTAATTTAATATTAAATGGAAAATTAAAAAATAATGACCCTAATAATTATAGTAAATGTCAAGCTCAGAAATATTATAAAAAAAGACAATAAAACGCAAGCAAAAATAGCAACAAAATTGATTGAACAAGTAGCTGAAACAAATGAATGAATTTGTATAGTGTATGTAGGCACATCGCAAAGCTTTATAATATGCGATCATTATCCGATGTATCATATCACTATCATCTCTTACATAATTTTGCTTTATACAAGCGTGTCTCCTGACGATAAGAAACAAACGTGGCCTATATACACCAAAGATGCCGCAGGTGCGTTGTTATCCAGCGGCCGGAATTTTAGACTTATTGTGCAAGTCTACCTACCCTACCCTCCGGACCGAAAGATGACAGAGTCATTATGGCGGCAGGAATAGGTAAGGCGATGGATCCCTATCCTGGCAAGTTGTTGCACAGCACTCTACTGCCAGATTTAAATAATGATATTATGATGATTGTAAATTTTTCTAACTTCCTACAAAAAAGATTGAAATATCTATTTTGCTATCTAATATATATAAATCTCGTGTCACAATGTTTATCCTCAATGGACTCCTAAACCACTTAACCGATTATAATAAAATTCGCACACATTGTGCGGATCGAACTGCACAACACACTGCAACTTGAGAGACAGAATAGCTTACATCTCAATTTATCGCGGGCGAAGCCGCGGGTAACAGCTAGTTATATATATATATATATATATATATATATATATAATCTATTATTTATTTTAAAATTTATCTTTTAAATTATATATATAAACATATAAAATTAATGTTTATTAATGTATTAAGAAGATTATGAAAAGTGGCATCTCCCTCAGTTTAATATGATTTTCTGTTTTGCAATATAGTATTCTTTTTTGAAGAAATTCTGTAGAATTAATTAGATCCTTTACATTCTTAAAGAAATATATAAAGTACCTTGGTCGCGTTGTTATTGGTCCTACAAGAACCTTTTATGAGATAAAAACTATCATTTGTGTTAATCCAAGTTACCCTTTATGTATGTGCCAAATTTCAAATAAATCGGCTCAACAGTTTTGAATTTATAATATTTTTAACTTATAAAATGAAATTGAGGCTGGATATTCAAGATGATTAACTGAAATAATAAAAAAAATCGGGACTCAAAACTGAAAAAATATTATAGCAGTTTAGATATTCCGTAAAAGGTCGATGACACGCGCGATTTGCAGTGAACAGCTGGGAGTGCAGTCCTTTTAGCGACGATAACTATGTTTTTAATTTACTTAGTTTCATTTATGATTTGTTTTATTACTTTTTACGTTTTCAGGTCCCTATTCTGAGTCCCTAGCTGAAACATTGTTAACTATTTCGAGAAAAGCTTGTATAGTTCCTCTAAATCAATTAACTTGTCGATTAATTTGTCCACCATTTTGCTTTTTTTCATCGTATCTTTGTGCGAGCAATTTCCAAACTGCTTCATAATATTGTCCTCACTAACTGAAAGAGAGTGTGTTACTTTGGCTGCATCGCCTTGTTCATGACTATTTAATTACTGCATTTTTTAGTGTTTGAAAGAGGCTCGTCATCGTAAATAATCTTCGCAAAGACTCTCTTAATGTGGTTCACTATTCAAAGTTATCGTAAAAGACTGGAATCGGTAATGAACGCGAAGGAGAATTCGTAGTTGTTGTACATATTTTGTTCATAGAGTTTGTCAATAGTCTTGTTGTACTTGATCTCTAAATTATGAAATTGCTCATCAATGAAATGTTTATGATCTGGACTATTTTTAATTAATAATTCCGTATGAATATTTTTTTTGCCATGACTTTTGTACAGATTGTAGTTTCAACTGTGATGCATTTTTTTTCGAATCTATTTCATTCTTAACATTTGGATTACTATTTTAGATCCAACCAAAATTTCGTGGTTTCTTGTTGCTAGCGTAATAATAAAGTCTACTGATTGCTTGCGATCTTTGATATATTTGTTAATTCATTCAGTTTTATGTTTATTGAAATTCTCCCTAACTCTAAGTAGTCATTTTTTGACTTCTAATTAATTCATTTAATCTTTGGATGTCCACGTTACAAAATGGCAATCCATACTCTCTGCCTATCCCGCTAGAGTTTTGTCGTGAGGATGTTTAATGTGACATGTGAAACTTGAGGAGGGTGAATAAAACGTAATAATTAAGAAAAGTCAAGTAGAATCTATTTTATCAATTTTATTATTCAACTCGATAATATCTGCCTACTATGTAAGAGACTTGGCGTAAAATATATGTATGTGTGTATGTAAATATTGCTTATATATATAATACTATCTTTCCCGGCGAGCTTCGTTCCACCCGCTCAGTTTGTACGGGATTTTTTTTTCCTAGTTCCCTCGCATTTTTTTTACCCTTTTTCTTATCTTTTAAACCTTCCCTGTACTTGAACAAATAATTCAAAGCCAAAACTAGCCAAGTCGGTTCAGCCGTTTTCGAGTTTTAGCGAGACTAACGAACAGCAATTGATTCTATATATATAGATAAATGTTTATGTACGTATATGCTTTGCCAAAATTTATATTTTTGATTTATTTGGTAAGTTTTTGGTAGTAAAAATCCGGCTTGAAGGACCACAGGAACCGTCCACCACGAGTACTGGTGATGCGATATGGAAATACCCTATGTCAGGTGACCCTAAAGACCAAGCGCCCTACTTGCCTAAGGCCCTAGATCCCTTGCAGCCCTAACCCTAACATATAATAGTTACGTGCGGGATGTCTGTACCACTAGGCCTAAAGTAACAGACGAAATTCTACGGGTAGGATAGGGGGTAAGGGGGTTTTCAAAGCTGATCAAGTTGCTCACTTGACCAATTAAGGACTTGAAGAAGACTTCACTACTTTGAGAGGATGGTATATGAGACAAAAACCAAGGTTCAGATCTGGTTTATTGAATAAAAACTTAAGTTCAGATACAAATCACACTGACACACATTGATATAAAAATCTTTGTATTCTATCCATGTAAATTGCGGATGCAGCATTTTTTGGCGTTGAGCCTTTGGAACACGTGATCATCTGTGGCATCTGCTGGCCTCTTTATCTCCGCATGTCAGCAGTTACTATATATGTTTGACGTGACTTTGGTCACGTTTAACAAGTAGTTTCAAGCGGAACAGGAATAATATTTTTTGTTCTATTCAGTTTAACAGTAACCTTAATATATTATCAATTCATGTGGCACTTGTAACTGTCAATATCAACCGAGAGGGCTCAGAGAGGATGTTGTGTTAATCTAATCTAAAGAGATTTAAATCTTATAGACGGCGTCATTTACTGCATATTCGAGATAAAATGCAGGCTTGTAGTTATTGTTCGTTTTTTCTTTTGTTTTCTTTAATGTTCTATTTTTACATACCGATTTTAAAACGTGCAGCACACATATTTGAATACATATGTGTGCACACAATTTACTTTTCGTAATTATTTTTTATACTTGTAAGATGTTTCCAGAGACTCTTGAAGTAACCTAATTAAAACGTGTATCCATAATTATAGGTACAACAACACACTTCGTTTGCGACCACTCAATAATTAATAATGCGTCACCAAGCCGAGACCAAGATGTTGACGTGTGTGCTGATTCTGTAATAAAGGAATAAGACGTAGACATAGAAATCGTATATTACTATAAATTATACATAATTAGTACATGATATGAAGAAAACAAATAAGATTAAATAAGACATGGCCTTACAAATATTATAATTTAACGGCAATTTGTACTTGAGGTACATTGTTCAATAAGCGTTCTTTTATTTACAGAGAGCTGTATTCGACGGAGCCACTTAACGATCTTGGCGACTCTAAAGAAAACGTTTCAAATAAACTAGAAATCAATAGCAATCGCGGGGATGCCAGTGATAGCAGTAGTTTTACATTACATTCAGACGTATGTTTAAACGAAAGAGGTGTCCAGCCGCCAGAGGAGGGCACGCGCGAGCGGGCCGTGCGCGCCACGCCCGTCTGGTGCATGGAGTTCTGCAGCGACCTCGTGATCGTGGGCTGCGCCGACGGCCGCCTCGAGTTCTGGGAGGCCGCCACCGCCAGGCTCCTCGTGCGTAACCTCATCACGCTTTCAAATACTATCATCAAAACTAAATATATACATAACATTATACTGGTCTAATAAGCTAAGCGTGTTTGGTGTCCTTAAGATAACTGGTTTTTCTATGGGATAAGACGCAAAACAAGTACAATTCTCTCTCGATGATCAAAGATAACCGTGGCCTTTGGTCACTGTAGTTGCATACCACGTGGTAGCGACACTACCACGTGGCCGAGTGTTGGACCTCGATACCGTCTGAAATAATGTATCTTATTTCCGTCTTGGTAGTTATATTAATCAAATATTAAAGGAAATGAATTTTATTTATTTGCAGAATACGTTTACGTTTTTATTACAAAAATATTTATTTATACCGACATATTCATCCACATTGTGATGTGAAAACATTTTCAAATATGCTCAGTCGGGTCATAAGTTCTGTCTCATGTTTTTTGTTAAATAATACTCGTCTCTTTGTTTTTAGAATAATAATTTTTTTATCAAAATGATCTGACTGAAACGAGCCTTCTTATGTAAATTACGTTTACACAAAATGAGCTCCGCGATTTTTAGTATAGGCCTTCAATCTGTGCAGCCAGTCGTCTACAGCACGCACGAGGTCCGTGTCAATATCAGGGGCTGCTTTTATCAGGGATACCTTGAGTGATTTCAAATTAAGATGAAGTTTTGACTTTTGAGCAGGCATCAAGTTTTCCAAGTGTTGCCATATTTTGTAATCCAACGAATTCTAGTCTGGTCTAGTCCAGACTTCCAGAGGAGTCAGTCTTTGTGGCGGATAAAGTCAATTTCTTGTGCAGTCAGCCAGTCCTATGGTCTGGCGCAGAATCTTGTTGGAATATACAGAGCCTGTTTGTGAACAAGGAGAATCAGGTTCCACAAGCACTGTGTTTTGATACATAATCGCATTCGTACTTACGCCTTTCTCACAAAAGTGTATCTCAGTTAAGTCCCAATTTGAGACTCCTAACCAAACCACGAAAAATGGCCTCTCTGGACACGTGGAATACGGTGGCTTGCTTCGTCAGTGCTGTGGGCGTACACCTTATCGTTTTGTTGTAGTTCTCCTCCACAGTAAAAAAATGTTTCGTCCGAAAAAAGAATTTAACGGTGCTTTTTTCCTGCTTACTGCTTCAACAAAACGCGGGATCTATTCAGTCTCATGTCCATTAGACGCGCATCCAAGCGATGTCCTGTTTTTTTTTAAATAAGCTCGTAGTCCTAAGTTTTCATTCAACACCCTTTTCACCGTGGTTTTGCTTAGCCCCATCTGAAAGGCTAACAGTTTCTGCTTGCGGATGAGATATCTTTGAATTCGCGCCTTCACAGCTATTACCATTGCTGGTTTCCTATCAGAGCGAGGGCGACGGCTTCTTTTTCTGTCTTCCAAATTTGAGTCCTCATTATATAGTTTGATGGTATGATAAATAAATCTTCTAGTTAAATTCAATTTTTTCAGGATGGCGAAAATTTGAGGTGGTGTGTAATGGTGTGTGATCACATCGATAATAAGCGTGACATGGTCTTCTAGCGTCCACTTCGTATTTAATAATACGTCAAATTAGAAAAACATATGTATACGTACTTATTTTCATAAAAGATTCTAAATTCAAATTTAGAAAAGTTTTTGTGGCCAGCTTTTTTAATTGAGTAGTTTTTATTTTGTGACAAAACTTATGACCCTACTTAGTATTTGCGAAACTTCTTCATGAATGAAGTTCCAACTAGTGCAGTGGCTAGTAACTACCTTTTTTGTGTCATTCTCGCAAACACTGGATACACTGGAGCTTAGGCGTGGTAACTGTATTGGTCAAGAAATGGCGCTGTGCAGTTGAATTTCGCGAAACCGTTGATATTGTAAATCAGGAGTAACGTAAACTGCAACTACATTATAGAGTAAATGATGTATTGATCTGATAGAACTTGAAAGGAACCCGAGTTCATGGGCGAGTCCGATTTGCACTTGTATGCTTTTTTCCTTAGATAACTTAATGGTTAATGAACAACAAAAATAATAATTTTTGTAATGATCGACAAATAATATATTATTTATTATAAAAAACTTTTAAATAAAATATAACTACGTAGTTTTTCAAATTTTCCAACATCAATCCACGCTTCCTACACTTGGTCTTGCAATTGTTCCCTTTGTTTATCACTCCAAATGAAACACGCACTCACCATTGCCTTCTATTCTAAAGCAAACTCCTATATCTCTAATTCTCTATTCTGTTTTGCGTTACAACTTTGATGGACGACAATTGCAATCTAACGGACTTGTAGGGATCGCGACGAGCACGACTCCGATGAATATTAGTTAATCATTTCCCTCAACTTAAACAATTGAAGAAAATATACATATTTGTTCAAATAAACGTTCCTATTTTCTTGTTTATTTTCATATTATGCTAAAAATTCTTAACTATATGGACATTAAAAATAAATCGTGAAAACTTTAGAAACAGTTTTTGAAAATTAAATTATGACGAAAGGCCAAAAATTTTAGACAATATGAATCAAACGGAGAATAAAATTTTGAAGAACTACCCTGTTACTGGAAGCAGTTGGTTAATGTTAATTGCTATATGAACGAAGGCGAAAACTTTCACATTTATAATGATTTTGTGATTGTCATGATTTCTTGCCCCTTGTAATCCGTGTTTGGAAAGTAGGGATACGGCTTTGGATGCATCAATCGTGTGCTGCGTGGTATGTACGTGGTTGCAATGTTTTACCGTTTTTCTATGTTTAATAAATTCAACTGTCTGCCAGTTAAAATCCCTAGAAAATAAGCTAAACCGATTTCTTGATTAGATTAACCTATCTCAAACAAATTCAAAGTTCACAGCTACTTTCATACAGCTCAGATCATGAATGTAATTCGATAGATTAAAATACTTATAAGTAACTACCAGGACTAAGTGAACATATACATTGTATTGCTAGCGCAACTTCATTTGACGACTCTGTTTAGGTATAATTTAGGCTTATTGTGAGTTTATGTCACGCCTAATAAATATTACTTAAGATGGCGTAATTATTAATGGTTTGAGTTAGTTACTAAAATCGGGAGGTGATTGAGTGACGAAATTATTGTGCAATTAAATCTCATAGTGACACATACGATACATATTTGGGTAGGCACAACACTTTCCTTCCTTAAAAAAATAATTAACATAATGAATATCTTTCTTAAACTAACTGCTAATAATATTTAAAACATAATTCTACACATATATATAGGGATTATACAATGATTGGTTCACTTGCTGGTTCATTTACACTTATTGTTTAGCACTTTTCACCTACACCTCTTGCCGTAATCATTCTACGGTGTATGTTGGTACTGCGTGTAGAGAGTCGCGCGCTCTGCGACTGGCATGGTCCCTTGTATCTCTCGTCGCGGGTGTTAAGTATAATTTTTTGCACAAAACTGTTTTTCAGAAATAAACTTATAACGAACATCTATGTGTTTCGATCGACGGTTTAAAACACCATTATTAATAAGGTTTATCGCACTTTGATTGTCTACATATAATTTCACACTGACACTTTTAGTCAAAAGTTCTTCACAAACACTTTTAAGGTACATAAGTTCTTTCACACATTCCGCAGCAGCAATATATTCTGCTTCGGTCGTTGATAAGGCAACAATTGGTTGCTTTCTGGTACACCACGATATTGGACACTCAGCAAAATATATAATATAGCCTGTAGTACTTCTTCTAGTTTCAATGTCTCCGGCATAATCAGCATCACAGTATGCAGTTAGCTTGATAGCATCATCTGTGATTCCTTTTTTATATTCCAATCCTTTCTCCTTGGTTCCTTTTAGATATCTAAGAATTCTCTTTATAGTTGTGACATCATTTTCAGAGGGGTTTTCTGCATTTCGACTACAAGATTGACAGCAAAGCTTATGTCGGGTCTAGTTTTATTAGATATGTATGTCAGACTTCCCAAAAGCTGTCTGTAGAGAAATACAGTGTTCTTTGTCATATTGTCTTGGTTAATTGACTCTATAGGTGTAACTGATACTTTTGCTTCTTTCATATTGTAATCTTCTAACAATTTTTCTATATAGTTTTGCTGTGTAAGTTTAATATTACAAGATGATTCAGAGATTTCCATTCCCAAACATTTCTTTGGATTGTTATCAACTGTAGTCTTAAAAGTTGTACTTATTTTCTGTAATAATTTATCAATTTTATTTATATCTTTTCCCATCAATATGCCATCATCGACATGTATGCCTAACATAATTGACAGATCTTTATTTTTAAAAATACATGGTTCCGTCTGAAGTTGATTCATACCTTCACTTTCTAAAAACTTTGTTAAAGTTTTATTCCACTTTAGTGGAGCTTGCTTCATACCATATAACGCTTTATTAAGTTTACATATTCCTTTTATGTTTTTCATTTCTTCAGGTGGGTACATATATATTTCTTCATCTATAGTACCATATAAGAATGCAGTTTTAATATCAAATGTTTTCATGTGAAAATTATTTTGTCGGGCTATGACAAATAATATCCTCAGTGGGCTACTATTTATGACAGGGCTGAAAGTTTCATAATAGTCTATGCCTTCTTTTTGTTCAAAGCCTCTTATTACTAAGCGAGCTTTGTATCTTCCATCATCTTTGACTTTTAAGACCCATCTACTAGTAAATATTTTCTTATCTTCCGGAGCTGACTTTACAATTGTCCAGGTTTCATTTTCTAACAAAGAATTCTTTTCTTATTCTATGGCATTTATCCATTTTGATTTTTCTTTACTATTTAAAGCTTCAGTGTAAGTTAGTAAGACATAATCCTTCAGTTTTTCTGGTTTCATTATAAGTCTTCTGCATCGTTCACTTCTTTTGTCATTATTTTTAACATTTTCATTTTGTTTTTCTACATCTTGCCTATCTTTCTCATGTTGTTCAATTTCAGTTGCAATCTTTTGCATATGTTTACTTTCGTTTTCGTCACGGTAAGTTTTGCTCATTATTTTGTTATGTTGGTTGTTACTTGTCTTTATTTCTTTATCTATTTTATTTTCTGGACAGTCTTCTTCATCATCTGATAAAATATAGTTATATTTTATATTATGATTAACTTCAACTTACTTTGGAGCTGGTGCAGATGCTGACTTCACATCTCTTCTTATTAAGACTTTTCGTCTGCTTTGATCCCAAATTCTATATCCATTTGTTGCATAACCAATAGTTTTCCTATTTTTCCTAGTCTTTTACTGTAAACTGAACAACCAAATTTTATTAAAGACTTAATGTTTGGTTTCTCACCAGTAAGCATTTCAATTGGTACTTTTCCTGTTGTTTCAGTAGGAGTTCTATTCATTAAATATGCTGCTGTACGAGCAGCCTCTCCCCACATTTCTTTATCTAAGTTGGAGTCGCACAATAAAGCTCTAGTTTTTTCTAAGAGTGTACGATTAACTCGCTCGGCTTTCCCATTTAGCTGTGGGGTAAATGGTATTGTATAATCAAGTGTTATGCCTTTTTTGAATGCATATTGTTTTAACTCTTTTGATGAGTATTCTCCTCCATTATCGCATCTAATAACTGAAATTCTTTTCTCATATTTTTTTTCATTTTCTTCTACATAATTTTTTAAATACTCTATAGTTTCATACTTTCCTTTTAGTAACTGGATTTTTAGATGATGAGTATAATCATCCAAAAAGGTTAGAATATATTTTTCATTATTGTGAGTTATTGGACTTATAGGTCCACATAGATCACTATGGATAATCTCTAGTGGTCTTTGAGCTCTATGACGAGTAGACTTGAAAGGTTCTCTAGTTTGTTTTGATTTATAACATATTTCACATTCAGAAAGATTGTCAATATCTTGTATTTTAATATTCATTCCATCTACGAGGTTGCTTTTTAACCTTTTTTTTCATTACTTTGAAACTTGGATGTCCCAATTTTATATGCCAATCCAAAGCATTATCTTTCACAATCGCACTATTTGCTGATTCTTCATTATTGAAATTAATAGTATACAAGCCCGTGTTGGTTTTATTTTCAATCAATGTTACATTGTTTTTATGAATATAGACATTTTTATTTGTAAATGTCACTGTACCTTTATTCTCTGTAATTGCATTAACTGAAAGTAAATTTTTCTGAAGATCAGGTACATAGAGTACATTTTTGAGAAAACACGTCTCTGTTACAACGGTGTCTTTTTCATTAGAAATTAGCTGTTCATTTTTCTTCGCTACACCAATATTTGAATTTTGTTTAGTTATATTTGACAGTATCTTTCTTCTGTTATTTGTCATATGACATGAAGATCCAGGGTCGACTATAAAGTTATTGTTTTGATTTCTTTTTCTCTCAGATAAGAATGCAATAAATGAATTTTTATTTCTTTTATTAGATTTAACATTTTTATTTCTGAAGAAACAATTTTCTTCCATGTGGTTTGTCTTTTTGCGTATGGAACACATTTTATTTTTGTAGAAACAATCCTTCTCAGTATGGTTGTTTTTCTTACAGATTGAACAAAATCTTTTAAATTGTTTTTGGTTATAATTTTTTGAAAAGCTTTAAAAGCAACCGGTGGTTCAGACTGAACATCAGTATTTAATCTTTTTTCCTCAGTTAAGAGCCTGGCGGTGAGATTATTAAGAGTTTTTTCTGAAAGCGGAGAGGAATCCCATGCTGTTTTAAAGTTATTATATCGTTCTGGTAAAGTTGCTAGAATTTTAGATATAATCATGTTATCACTCATTTTTTCACTTAGTGATTTTAGCTGGAAGGCTATATTTTCAACAGAACTAATATGGTATGTTATGTCATTGGTTGCATCGAATTTAAATTCAAAGAATTTTTCCCACAATATGCATTTTTGATCATCTGTCGACTTTTCAAACATAAAACAAGGTTTTTCATACATCTGACAAGCATTTTCACAAGTCAAGTCCCTTAGAAGGGGTAAATGTTTTTTATCAATGGTGTTCATGATTACCTTTTGAGCACGTGCATCTTTTTTTTTCTGGTTCAGAATGTTGGCCGCCAACGTCACTTGCAATCGATGTAGTTTGTTTGGAGCCTTTTATAAAATCAAAAAGGCCATAGCTTTTAAAAATGATTTCAACCTGGAACTTCCACATACTGAAATCTGTTTCGCTCGACAATTTCTGAACATTGATTAATTCGTCGTATTTCTCCATCTTGTTTTTTTTTGGTCGAATTGTTACAACACAATAAACACTATTGTTACTCACTGGCCTCTGGGCCCATAACCTGTTGTTTTAAATTATTATTTTATGTAATTGATACACGGTTATAATTATTATGTTTTACTATTATTATCTTTTACAATACAGAGGCCAGAGCATTACTTGCAGTTTTTTAGGTTTTTTACAAGAAAGGAAGTGCACACAGATGTGACCATAGAGTATATCTTCTTTTTTTATTAAATAAAATTGAGCATAGGAATTACTTCCATAGACAGCCTTGAGTGCTTATATTTAACAAAAACCACCATATTATGTAGCAAAAGGCGATGGTGAGTGCCAAGATTCAGTTTTTCATAGGTCATGTGCCACTGACCCGTGGTCGCTTAATTAGCCTGACCCCCTTTGTGCGATTATCACTTCTTCCTTATTTTGAGATTTACCCATTTCGCCGTAATGAATCAACACTGATAGAACTGATAGACTGATAGCACTGGTAATAGAACTGTTGCTGTCAGAGATGAATCTGTAATGAGTTATAGTTCGATTATTGTAACGAATGCATGAATCTCACTGTAGGCCTTATAAGTCGATCGGATATTCTCTTCTGCCAGATGATGTCAACAGCCTGATTTGCCTCGTGACTGTGTGACGACTCAGGCTTAGCTTTGCATTCTTTGGACTCATCCAGCTGGGAGTATTGGGTTTCAGAGTCACTGACCACTAAGAAGGCTGGTTTCGATCAATCAATCGTAATTATTTTAATGCTGTCTAAAATCTTGATTTTAATGAACTTATCGCCTCGCTCAAAGACTTGGGCCATGATAGGGTCTCGTCAAAGGTTTTGTAATGTGATCACACCGAACATATACGTGACTATATGAAGATAAAGCGGAGTGCACGAATGTGTTACCCTGTCTATGTAGTTTCCTAGGAACAGCAGCCAATTTCCGAATATATAAACGTTAGATACTTAAAAATGTTTCGTTTTTGGGAGAATTTAGCGTCGTCGGCTCAAAGAAATCTCCTGGAAGCTTTAGGGTTGCACCATAGACCAATTCACTTCGGAGAGCCCGTCGCCCCGTAGGCTGGCTCTCAATCCTAATAAAACGGTGGGCAGGTCCTCCGCTCAGTCTTCTGTGTTCCCGCGCGCCATTAAAGCGGATTTTAGGGTTTTGTACCACCTTTTGATTTTTCTGATGGCCCGGGCATGGTATGCCGTAGTATGAATTTTCGATATGCTTTTCGAAATCTTTTTGCTAAGTCACAAAATAGGTGTGATTCAAATTGACGCCCTTGGTCAGTCGTGATTTTGGCGGGACATCCGACCCTTGAGATCCAGTGGGTGTATAGAGCTTTTGCAACGCTTTCAGCCGTAATATCTTTTAGGAGTTTAATTTCAGACCATCCCGTTGCTATGTCAATCATGGTTAATATGTATCTATAGGCTCGACAATATGTCAAATGGCCCTACGAGATGAATATGGAGGTGTTCAAACTGGTCACTGCTAGGAAATGTGCTGAGTGGTGATATATTGTGTGTCGCTGAATTTTTGATTTTTGGCAGTCTATACATACTCTTGTCCACTTGTTGATGTCGAAGTTCATAGATTTCCAAAAATATCGATCTGTGGTCATTCTTCTCGTTGCACGTTTACCACTGTGACTAATTCCATGAATAGCTTTAAAAGCTGTAACACGATATTGTTCCGGTAGGTACGGGCGCACGTGCTGTTATGATATCTCACAGTATGATGCCTTGTTATGAGTATTGAAACTTTTAAATTTATTTTTTTCCGATTTCAACAATTCTTTCAATTCCGGATCGTTCCTTTGAGCCTTTGTTATTTCGTCATAATCGAGCGGCGAAGGCATGTCTATCTGTTCAATTCTAGATAAAGTATCTGCTACGATGTTTTGTGAGCCGGGTATGTACTCTATTGCGGTATAAAATTGGCTAATCTAAATACCTTAGTCGTCGTGGCGTATTACAGCTGCTTATAGCTTTTTTTATGTAAAGCATACACAAGTGGCTTGTGATCGGTGAAAACAGTAACTTGCTGACCTTCTATTATATGGCGAAAGTGTTAGACCGCCATGTACACCGAAAGTAGTTCCCTGTCATAGGCACTGTAGCGTTGCTGAGCCTCACTAAATTTACAAGAGAAGAAAGACAGTGGCTTCCATTTTGGTCGATTTTCTGTTGGAGAACTGCGCCTGTGCAGGTGTTGGATGCGTCAGACATTATAGCCAAGGCTGCGCCGGCAGCGGGGTGCGATAGCAAAACTGCTTCTTGTAGGCTTCTTTTACATTGTTCAAAAGCATGTTCTGAGTCCTTATTCCAAGTAATTTTACTTTTGTCATTGCGTTTTGTGTTGTGTAGATAAGAGTTTAATGTTGACTGGTAAGCAGCAGCGTGTGGTAAATGACTTCTATGAAAGTTAATCATTCCTAATAATCGACGTAATTGAGCTACCGTCGCTGGTTTGGAAAATTCTGAAATATATTTCACTCGCTCGTTTAAAAGCCGGATGCCTGCTTCGGAAACTCGGTATCCCAAAAATTTGATTCCAGATTTCCCAAGATCACTCAAATCAAACTTAGCTGTTTATCGTCACGCCATACCGATTTAGGGCGTTAGAAAACGGTTTCCAGGTGCACTTGATGCTCGGATCCCGAATTTGAAAATATAGTATCGTCAACAAAATTAAATAAAAAATCTAGACCTTGAAAAACTACGTGGTTCATAAAGCGCTGGAAAGTTTGCGCAGCATTTTTCAAGCCGAAGGTCATTCTCGGAAACTGAAATAAGCCAAATGGAGTTATTATTGCTGTTTTTTCAATATCTTCTGGAGCGATGGGAATAAAATGATATGCACGTTGTAAATCAATTCGGAAGAATATCTGTTTCCCCGCAAGCAGATAAGTAAAGTCATGTATGCGGGGAAACTGCGAAAGTCACCACAAGGTCGTATATCTCCATTCTTCTTGATAGCCACATGAAGAGGGCTGGCCCAGCAGCTCTTAGAAGGTCGGCATATATCGAATTGCTGCATGTATTTAAATTCTTTCTTAACTTTTAAATATTTTTCTGGAGGAAATGGTCGTGCGCGAGCAAAGACGGGCGAACCAGTAGTTTCTATGTAGTGCATTACATTATGTTTAGGTGTGTCTTTGTAGCATGCCGGTTTTGTGATGACAGGATAAGCTGATAATAGGTCATATTATGGATTAGTGATGTCGATTGTTTTGATTGCGCCTTCATTGTGACACACTATGGATCCGATTACCTTGAGGTCGGTCACAAAGTCAATAAGTTTATGACCGCAGTCCCGCAGGTTAGACCGCAACGAGTCTACAAGCAGCTTGTGATGATTTAAAAAATCCGCACCCAGTATTGGTTTACTTTACATCAGCCAGAATAAAATTCCAGGAATGAGGTCGGCGTTACTTGAGATTAAGCACTAAATTTTTAGTTTCGTACGTTCGTATGGCACTACCATTTGCTGCGTACAGTTTATAAGACTCACATTCACTATTTGTATATGTTTTTTTTAACAGCTGGTAAAACAGACACGTTGGCTCCCGTATCCATAAAAAAACGTAGGCCACTGTTTAGGTCAGTCACGCAAAGGCGGTGGGAAGGTGAGATGGTGTAGACCTCCGCCGTAGGCTGCACCGCAATTAGTTTTCCTGGTTCTGATGTTGAGTGTTTGCCTCTTCCATACGCACGGTTCTGAACATTTGTTAGCTCTATGGCCAAATCGCGCGTGATTATAGCGTAAGTCGTTGTCTGATATAAACTTGCACCGGTTCATGTTACGGCTGCGAGAGTTCGAGTGGTAACGATTGTTATGCCTGTAGTCCTTGCGAAATCTTGGCCGGTGTCTTTGTACCTTTTGCAATTCCATGACTTGCAAAGTCGGCTGAGCTATTTGTGCTTGTAAAGTGGTAAAGTCATTCGATGGCATGGGGTGATTAGCAATCTCGGTTACCTGAACAGGGCGCGTGGTTTCGAGTATTTTGTCCGCAATCGCAGCTAAGTTTTCAAAATGCTTGACTTCGGTAAGGGCAAGAACTGCGCGGACTGATGACGGTAAATGTCCTTGCCACATAATAAGTAAGAGTTTCGTCTGGATTTTTTCCTCTTGCCAAATCTTGCATGCGTCTTAAAAGTTGAGAGGGTTTCTGATCGCCAAGGTCAATCTCATTTAATAATTTTTGAAGGTGGCAGCTCTCCGACTCTTCGTATACAGCCAATAATCTTACTTTCAGAGTGTCGTATTTTTTCCTTGCGGTTGTTGCAACAAAATATCACTGACCTGCTGTATTACCTCTTTCTCTAACTTTGTGATGACGAGGTTAAACTTCGCTTCATCGCTTAGCTTCTGGGGTGTTAATGTCGCTTCACATTGTACAAACCACAACCGAGCTTGATCGCACCAAAATTCCGGAATTATTGATGACACGGTGGCTGTTGCTAACTCAGCTGCGGTGCTGGGGAAGGGTAAAGACTATTCAGTGGCCATGTGTAAGGATTTTTATAATCACGTCGGAAAGAAGGATGATGTCGGGGTCACCAATTTGCCTACTGGTGATGCGTGTTATTATATGTATATATTAATTGGTTTATATTAGCTCTTGTGAGGTAAATAATACCCGGAGTCACTTAATATATTTATTGGTACTTTACAGGCAACTATTGCGAACAAGTTTTGTAGAGTGACTAACTAGAACATAATAATATTTTCCTCTACTTAGTTACCAAAATAGGGAGGTCATTGAGTGACGAAATTATTGTGCAATTACATCCCATAGTGACACATACGATACATATTTGAGTAGGCACTAAATTTTATGTGTAACAAAATCAAACGCTTTAATCTTATCCAAGAACAATAGATAGTAGATAGATAGATAGTTTTTACTGTTTAGACACTTCAGGTATTTTTTTACCCAGTCAGAACAAAACTGTAGATCTACTTTTTCAATGTCAAAATCAAGTAAGTAATTGTAATTTTTTTAAAACATTATTTTCTTAAATATTAGACCGCTTTGTTGGTCGAGGGCAAGCATACACGCCTAGCTTCACCGGTCGACCGCCAGTCTCGTGTTCGATTCCCGACGGGGCAGCTATTTATGTAATGAACATTATGATTTCATTATTTAATTTACTTCTTGCTTGCATATAATTTTCGCTCTGTCTGCCTACCGCCTTAACTATTTGAATTTTTCGTTGTATTAAACTTTTGTTAGTTTGTCTTCCAAACACATGAAATGAAAATGTAGGCTTGCAATGTACACACGTGTACCTTAATGTTGGTAATCTTACTTTTGTGTGCAGTGTGTGTGGTGGTTCAGCGGGGCGGAGGGCGAGGGGGGCAGCGGCGTGACACAGGTCCGCGCGGTGGGCGGTGGGCGGCGCGTGCTGGCGGCGGCGCTGCCCGGGCGGCTGGCGCTGCTGCACCTCGACGCCGTGCACCGCTCCGGCACCGTGCTCGACTGGCGGTTCCGCACCGCCGCCCGTCGGGCGCACAACCGCACCGGTTAGTGTCGCAAGCACCGTCTACCCCGCCTGCGGACGTCGTACCCACTACAAGGCGACAAGTACTATAAACATATACATGAATTAAATGAGATCATTTGAAGAACTGCATTATAAGTGGCCGTGAAACGTAAACATCCACTCAGATTAACCTAAAATACGGTCTATGGAATGTGCCCTATACTCAAACTTAAGTTTGCGCTACGACTAGACCACATATTCTATTAACTGGGAGCCCATTTCCTGTATAAATCACTTATTTGTCAGCCTACCTAGTTTAAATATTTCTTCTTAGGAGCACGCTGAATCGTTTGAGGCTGACATGCCTAAACATTTGCGTACAAAAGTGTTGAGTGCACCTACGATATGACCAATACAGTTTTAGTGGTTATTTTTTACAACTGAAAATGTTGAAATAAAGTGTCACATTTTTTTGGAAATAGGTCAAATTGCGAACCATCGTAGAGTAATTGCGAAACTGTTTAAAATTTCTTCACATTGACAGGAGGTAAAAATATATTTTTCTATCGTAAACACTCTTGAAACAAATTATCATTAATGTTGTTAAAGATTTCGCCAAGAATCAGTATATGTTATATTGCAATTCAAGCGGCAGGTAGTAAGAAGTGGGTCTAGAAGTATAAATAATTAGCCTGATTAATGGTTTAGGGTATAATAATTCTCCGCCACTACACGCAGTACAAGATATAGGAATTTTAATGTTTACTGGCCTGAGTTCTTGTAGATCGGCAGCCTCCGTCTTCTAGACGTAAAACAGATTCTGATAGGGTTATAGCCTTTTCAGACGTCGCTGAAGCTAGCCAACAAAAAAGATAATCAGAGTAACCCTTTCGCTGCTACTGCAATTAATTAATTATAGTTGAACATCATTTTTACTTTACATCACACCAACATCCAACTCTCGCACCAGAGGCAGAGGCCCACTACAGGGGTGCAAGGGGTTTACTTAGTAGAAAATTAAAAAAAAAATTGTAACTTTCGCACTGGATTATTGTGTGGTACTCTGTACTCATTCAACACACCAACATCCAACTCTCGCACCAAAGGCATACGCCCACTACAGGAGTGTAAGTGATTTACTTCCGAGAAAATTTAAAAAAATAAAAAAAAACCTTAAAATGTTCCGTCGCCGAGATTTTCGGTACTGGTTATTATTTGTGGTGTCATAAGCTGTAAAGTCACCAATTTCCGCGTTTCTAGCTCCAGGCAGAAAATTATCCAGTACAATGTTAAAAAAAATTCAATTACAATTAAGTAATAGAAAAAACTGCGTCGCCATAACTTTCGCACTGGATTATTGTTTGGTACTCTGTACTCATTCATCACACCAACATCCAACTCTCGCACCAGAGGCAAACGCCCACTACAGGGGTGTAAGCGATTTACTTCCGAGAAAGTTTAAATAAAATTAAACAAATGTTGCGTCATCAAGTTGTCGGTACCGGTTATTATTTGTGGTGTCATAAGCTGTAAACTCACCAATTTCCGCGTTTTTAGTTCAATGCAAAAAATTATTGTACTCTAGGCATTAAAAAAAATTACATGATTAGTACATTATATATGGCGATTAAAACTAAAGAAGAATGTTAAAGAAAACTAGCCCCATTAATAAAAAGCCTTGTCAATATAACTATAATGTTAATTTTATTATTTAAAGCTTTTAAACCGTTAAAGTAAAAAATATGTTCAACTAGAATTAATTAATTGCAGTAGCAGCGAAAGGGTTACTCTGATTATCTTTTTTGTTGGCTAGCTTCAGCGACGTCCTTCCCAGTTAAGGGTTAAGCATATAATGCACTCAGCTAACAAGTTAGTTAGTTGGACGTCCGGAGTTCAGTATCCTCCAACTCAAGCGGTGAACCCCTGGAAGCCAAAAGGGGAATGGATAAACCCTGGTTCATGGAATGCCTTAATCGCGGTCGTAGATGGCCAGGACACATTCTTTTTCATTTTTTTTAAGCAAGCACACATCAATTTAATTACAGGCTGTGGCACAGAGAATTCACACGATTTTAATAAAATGGAAACTCACCAAGTATGGGGATCTTTCTTCTTATAAAATAGTTGTAATAGCGTTAGAATCATTTAATTAGAGCTCACTGATATTTTTAAATTATTTCTAAATTCCTTTTAGTAACAGGACTTAAGATCGGTGTCGATACAAAGCGTCCGTATGACCTCTTTTAATTTTCATTAACGGCCGGTTATGTTGCCAGTACCTGTCCGATATAAAAGCTTAGAATCGATATATGCTAAGTTGCTATTTATAAAAAATATTTATTAAAGTTTATTAATTGTTTACTGTATTATATTTATTTGGGTATTTTAATCATATACAGTATATATTTATTTTATTTACTAGTTATAATAGTTTTATTTAATATTATTTTTTTTACTTTGGATTATATAACGCTACAACCCCCAAAAACATTGCTTTTTAAATGTTTCTTAACTTTTTAGATGTCACTTGGATAAGGGCGGTGGAGTATATTCCTTTGCCGTGTATGAGTTATTAATACGAATTGTTATCTCTTCGCTCAGCGCTGCCTCATTTAAAACACGGTTTAAAAATTATAATTTTAATTCCATTTTCTTTAAAAATGCTGTGTCTGTACTACCTATGTGCATGAAATACATTTAAAAGTAACTGTAATAGATTTCTGGCTGTCTGGTTTCCGAAACTATCACTACTGTACAAATTTTGATAGATTGTTATAATTATTCTAAAAGTGAAGTATCTCTACGCCCATATTCCCGAATAGGTAGGCAGAGGCACAACTAGTGTACCGGGTACACTAGACCCTCAAAGACTAAGTACTAAGTCCCATAGTGTGATAGGTGCCAAGCCTATCGCCAAACCGGGCACGTATCCAATCCCGAGCAACATTTTTTTATTAGAAAATTGAAAAAAACCTATATATTCTTTTTGTTCCCCGACCCGGGAATCGAACCCAGGACCTCATGAAGTCAACTCCAACAACTGGACCGCTAGACCACAGAGACGACGAATTAGAATTGTTTATTTTATTGGATTTAAAATTATTCTATGAAAAAATGACAGATGAAAAATTGACAAAGCAGATATACAATGCGAATGTGAATGGATGTAGGAACCCGGGGAGACCAAGTTTGACATTCCACGATCAGATCACTCGGATACTATCCGAGGGTGGTGTGAAGTCTCCGAAACCGGCCTGTTTGTATGAAAAGGGTAATGAATGTGAAGGAAGCTAGACAGGTTTGTCAGGATCGTGAGGTCTGGCATTCGATACTCTTTGCCTACCCCGTAAGGGACTTGGCGTGAAGATATGCATGTATGTAATTCTTTGTATACAACAGAAATTACAGAAAAACGTTAATATAAATAAAACAAGTAAACAGGGCGAAATTATCTCTGGTGAAAGAAATTCCTTTCAGCCAACCAAGGAAAATAATAAATGAAATAAATAGACCTCGTTTACAAAAAATATACTACATTTAGTTAAAATTTATACATGCAAAATATAATACATATTATCAAACAATATCTGCATAAAAAGAGCTAAAATAACAAGTAAATTTTTAACTCTCTTTTTTCTTTAACTGTTTTTTGAAAGAATTGAGGGTTTCGCTTTCACAATTCTTCGGCACGGAGATTCGTTGGCAATTTTGTATGCTTTATCGGAACCTGGGACCAATGTGAAGAAAAAGTTTGAGAATTTGTGTTTATTACTATGAAGCAACTATTTGGGGTTATTACGAAATTATATATTTAAAGATATATTATGTATATTTGTATGATATTGGAAGCCAAACAAGCAGGCGGATTTCCTGATTGGCTTCTACCACGTCATGCCGGATTGTTGCATTTGTAGTAATCTATATTATAAGAAAATCAATGCCACTTTTCGTTGTAATTTTATAACTCAAGAACGAGCTCACCTATCCGAACCAAATGCTTAGACTTTGTTCGGACTATTTACTAGAATGGTATATGTGAAGTTGGCATCAAGTCGGTCGAGCGATTAGCTTCATTTTTCACATTTTTTGTAACAAATGAATTCAGTAAATGGCAGATCATTTGTTAATGTGTATTTTTCAGTCAAATTGAAACTTTTTTCAAATGGGGATTGTGCTGCCATATTGAAACTTTTTTCAGTTGTTTTTTCGTTTTGGTGTTGTTGTGTTATGTCATTCATATGTAGACCGCCTCGTTGATCGAGTGGCTAGCGTACACGATATGATTACGATTACGAGTACGATTCCCGACGGGGGCAGGCATTTGTGTGATGAACATTTAGATGTCGGCATTTCCTGGTCTGGGTGTTTATTAAATTTATTCTGGTATGTACCTATTTAAGTATTTCTATGTATTAAAATTGTTGAGTAACACCTATAACACAAGCATATAATTTGCTTACTTTGGAGTTAGATGCAATTTGTGTGACTTTTCCAGGGATATTTATTTATTTATTCATCTGGTCATATACGTAGCGAAGCACGTACCCGGCCGTTAGTATTTGATAAAAATGTTTTAATTGTGATGTTTTATGGAAATTAATCGCGCTAAAATAGAACAACAAATGGTTGTTTTATTGTCTTAGCGAGATTAATGACAGTCAACATTCCCGTTGTGATTACGCAGGACACAAGAGGAGCGGGTCGGCAGACCTGTCACGGCCGCGTGAACCCGACGACGCACTCCGGAGGGGGATCAAGTCCTACGACGACGACCACAGCGACGCCGAAGGTTTACGCTCAATCTTTGTTTTTTTTTTCAATGCAATTACGAAAATGACATTGCCTGGGAATTTGCTGGTTAAATTCATGTCACCCAGCTGTTCAGCTTCCACAAAAGTTAAGGTGCCAGCAAAGTTTAGAATAAAAATTATGTGGACCGCTATAATATAGTAAAAAACAAAGTCGCTTTTCGCAGTTTGTCCATGTGTATACTTCGGTCTTTAAGACTACACAACGAATTTTATGCGATTATTTTATTTAAGGGGTTGGTTTATATGTTTCATATCACAATAACACAGAGGTTGGTCCCCCGCGCGACCCTGTTGCGGTCTGCTAGTGATACATTAAATAAGTTGTTTGTGTCTGTGTAGTCTTCGAAGTGTCTTTTGACCGGCAGGACGGCGGGCGCCGGTCGAGTGGCAGCCGTGCACAATGTTGTCATTATTTATTATAATTGTACACCAATTAGCTTGTACAGAAGGTGAACTTAATGCCTATGGGCATTTTCCATCAGTCAACTTTTGTTATTGTTTCAGAAAACATATATTATTTTTTTAGAACTCATTGTGTGAAGAAAAATAAGTAAACGTTTCGCAATTAAAACCGAGTTATTTTTATGAAATAAGTGGCCGACGAGCAGCAAGTGTAACCGCCGCCCACTGACGGCTCTAACACCAGGGGTCTCATATTGTTTTAAAAATGAATGAGCCCTTTTCTTTTAGTGACTGTTGTAATTCGGTAGTATTGTGTTGTCCTCTTAACTCCCATGTCTGTCAGATTTTGGCAGATGTTTTACTTGGTATCGTTAACTGAATTGTATATAAACTGTTGGTATAGCCACTACTCACCAAAGAAGACAATGGTGCGTTTTCACATTGGCGTAAACTTAGTCTCTTCGATCCGTATCCGTATCATTGATCACGTGGCGGGAGACAGTCAGAGTGTTCGTGTGTTGCAGAGTTGTCGTGTGTGTGCGTGGCGCAGTGCCGCCCCCACCGGCAGCCCATCACGGAGCTGCACGCGGAGGGCGGCCGGGTGCTCACCGGCGGTCAGGATCACGTGCTCAAGGTGCGCCCTTGCATGCGTCAAAGCCAGTTCAATTATGTCGTTATTTATGTTATGTCGCAGCATTTTTTAACACGCCGACAGGACCGCCACCTAATGGATTAAATCATGCTCCCAAAGCCCAAATTAAACTAGTCCTTAATGAAAAGTTTGAAGACAAACACACAAAACGGTACGATTGTACGATTTGTTCTAACTTTATTTTACGAAAATATCGTATTTATTCGATCTGCATAATATCCTTTTGTCTGTGAACTCCGCTCTAGACGCGTGACATCAACAATCTCGCTATCGTGTACAGAACTCCAGAGCTCGATGGTTCATTGCACCATATTTTTCTTGAATTACCTTCACAATCTAAATATTTCTTACTTTGTTTGAAGCAAAGCGCATTGTTTGAAGCATTGTTTGAAGCAAACCTATTACCTATAAATCTTTATACAATATTTTGTGTATATGCTATCTATCTTTCTGTTTGAAGTTGGTACCAAGCACAAACAGAACAAAAAACATAGCATATACTTACTTTCAGCTCTCGGCGGCATAACTATTACGTTTGGCACCGGCTTCAAACAGACAGATAGATAGCATATACATATAATATTGTATAATGATTTATAGGTGATAGGTTTAGGCGATTATTGTTATAGTGGATAAAAATTCTTATTTTGTAATAAATTGGTTGTAGTATACTTGTAGAATACAAAATACGATTATATATAGGTAATTAATATAAGTAAAGTTTAAGTGTAGGTTAAGTATTAATACCTAATGATTAATATGTACATATATCACCTTTGTGTATAGTCTAAGTGCAGTTTATTTTTCACTTTTTAGTAAAGTTTTCTTTCATTGAGCTTAATTTTTTTTATTAATGTTGAGTTTTTTTAGTTTACCGTTTGAAGTCGGGTTTTTTTGTCAAAAATTATTTTATTTTACGATTTTAAGTGATGAGTAGCAAGACTATCGTGAACATATTAATTTTGTCTTTGATAAGCAATAACTAAATAAATGATTCTGACGAACACCATGCTCATCAGCTTAGTTTGATTCGTGACCGACTACCAAACATGTTGCCTTTGATTTTAAGTTGTGCAGTTACAGATCACAAGTTACAGGGAACTACACTAGAAAAAGCTGTCATTGATCTAGGCGAGAAATTTCGACAAAAGACGGGTGTATGTTGCTCTGAGTAGTGTTAAAACTTTTTAAGAAATAGCGTTGTCTGACTTAGATTCAAACAAATTATTGTTGTTACAAATCACTTAAAGTATAACATTTTGTAAAGTTTTTTTTGTGTTTAATACTATGATAACATCACATTTTGTGTAGAAAAGTAAAAAAACTGACCGAAAGACCAAGAAAGACGGCACTACTGTGATTATAATGGCGATAGAAGTTTATTTAAATTTAATGTGTTAAAATGGTAAATTCGAAACAGATTTTAGTGTTAAACGTTTTGCTTAGAGCAAAAGAATACTCCGAACAATCGTATTATATTCAGTGCATACGATCGGTGTGAAACTTCGATGTTTTTCTATTATATGCTGTTTGTTTACGTAATTAGACTTTTAAAAAAACAGACTATATAGGTTTAATTTTGTTTTTATGAAATGTATTGCTATTTTTTTATTTTGAAACTTATTTCGAATTAATAATTAAAGCACCATTTCATAAATATAAATAAAAAGTTCTTCTAGTTATTAAAACTATTCCATAACATAAAAAAATACTTACCTGGTCGTTGCTTAACTTAAAGAGTGGCCAAATTATTGTTAATCTAGCGAACAACAAGATCCAAATGACGTTGAAAATCCTAACACTTTAACACGTTCTCCGTAAAAGTATTCGTAAATTATGCGTAATATTATAACAAATTCGAAACAATTTTATTGCTAAAACTATCATCTACAATTGATGTTTATAGCTATTAACACTCTACGCAATGCACATGACTCATGTGAAAAATTGTAACGAATTGTAGTTCTTTACTTTATGGGGTTCAATAAAGTAAAGGAAAGTTTTTCCCCAAGGAAACACACATTGTATGTTTCGATAATTTTACTGGACACTTTAATTTATCTTGTTGCATTGCTAGAATATCACAATCTAACATTGTATTTGATTGACTGATTTTTAATTGTTTCTTAAAGTCGATTACTTAAAACCGATTGGAAGCCTTTATTTTGCAATAAAAATTGCCTTCTATAAATCAACATTTTAAGATTTAAGATCTAAACTGTTTACAAAAGGACTTCAAAATTGTTTATTGTTGCAAAAGTATCATTCAATTTATCATTCAAATGCATTCATCATTGCCCATGTCTATCAATTCCATAGACAATCTGAAGTTCTATGTGTCAAGTTCATATTGTGTTACTTATCTGTGCAAATAGATTTCAATTTCTAATGTTTTTTTGCAAATTTTATGTGTTAAATTGACGAATTCGAAACATATTTCAGTGTTAAACATTCCGTAACTTAGTTTTGAATGTGTAAAACCAAAAACATTTAGTTCAGTATGTGAGATTAATGTGAAACTTTGATGTTTTTCTATCAAGTTGTGTTTGTTTACCAAATTGGACTCCTAAGGAAAAACAGACTAGATGTAAATTTTGCATCAATACAAATTTATCAAAACGAAACACAAGGTTACTGCGGTAAGCCGTTAAAGAGTTCCCTTTATTGTCCTTCGTCTTCATCATCAGATCCCTAATGACAGTCAAAACTCATCTAGGTGTACATTTCTCATCAATACAAATTTATCAAACCAAAACACAAGATAACTGCTGTAAACTGTTGAGGAGTTCCCTTGACTGTCTTTTAGTTCCATCATCAGATCGACTCCAGACGGTTTTAAAATATTTAATCAAAAAATAAACAAACGCACTAGTCGCCCCTACAATTTTTGAAGTTTCTCCTCAATTTCTCCAGGATGCCATCATCAGATTCTGGTTTCCTTATCATGGTACCACCCTCAAAGTATCTCCTTGCCAACAAAAAAAGAACTATCAAAATCGGTTCATAAACGACGAAGTTATCCGTGAACACACATAAAAAAATATATACGGTCGAATTGAGAAACCTCCTTTTTTTGAAATCTGTTAAAAATATAAATATATCTATGAATGAAATAGATCTATGAATGTCTGTCATCTCTAAGTTTTATTGAAGTTCTTACTTGTAATAATTGTGAAGAGGCTTTGAATGAATTTCATGATACCTTGGTGTTATTTTATGAATTATGTTTTCCTAAAATTCAACTTAAAGTGTCAAACATGCCAATAAGAAACAAATGGCTGTCTAAATGTATTTTAAAGTGTTGTAAAGTAAAACGTCAGTTGTATTTAAATTAAAGATATTCCTAATTTAACAAAAAGGGAAATAAGATAAGTAACATTCGTTATACAAAGGTATTATCAAATTTTCTGATCAATATTTGTTTGCGGATGATTTAAAAATAACTAAACTGGTGTCCTCCTCCGAAGATGTTTCCCGTTTACAAGAAGATCTCAATAGACTTTCAGAATGGTGTAGTGATAACAATATTACCCTTAATTCAGCAAAATGCAAAAACATAAAATTTACTCATAAAACTAACACCATTTCTTCCTGTTACTCCATTAATGGTATTGTCCTATCTGAGGTGGATTCTATTAATGATTTGGGTATAGTTTTAGACAGTAAATTGACATTTATTCCTCACATACAAAATGTAACCAAATGGGATTTATCATACGTAATAGCAAGAAATTTCGTAATATTCGCACTAAGAAGCTTCTTTATTACAGTTTTGTAAGAAGTAAATTAGAGTACTGTAGCGTAGTATGGCGCCCACATTTTTCTAACCATTCATTAAGATTGGAAAGAATACAAAAAAGATTTGTTAACCATTTGTACTGTTTTCTCAAGTCTTCAACTAAATGTTTTTCTTACAAAGAAAAGTGAAATAAATTAAATATGATTTCTCTTGGAAAGAGGCGCGAATGGCTTGATGTAGACTTGTTTAAGAAATTGATAAATTATAAAATGGATTGTCCTGAATTATTGGCAAGATTCGATTTTAGAGTACCTAGGAAAATACCAGGTAAGCCAGTCACCCTTTTAGCTCTACCTTTAAGAAGAACTATTTTTGGCGCTAATTCACCTGTGCCACGCATTTGTAAGATGGTTAACAAATTTTGTGGTAACTTGGATGCTTTTTAAAGCTGTTAAAATTAAGAAAAAAATATTATGTGAATGTTTTATTTAAGTAAATATTTATTACTATTATTATCATTTATTTTCAATGGCTCTTATTTTCTACGTCTATACATTTAATATAAAAAAAAATATTAAAAATATAAACATAAAAAACAGGTTACCAAAAACGGTGGT
>NJDC01003927.1:43010-57500 GCA_002245475.1 Calephelis virginiensis
TCGGCGCTGGAGGCGGCGGTCTATCGTCACTGCTCGACACGTCGTATTCTGGAGGTGTAGCGTATTCCTCTTCTGACGACGTGGAGCCACTCGGTGCGATAGACTGCGGTCGAGTATGTGCGTTGTCTCTCCTTTTCCTAGTTATCATGACAATATGTGTTTCTGCATAATTTTTGTATATTGTTTCATATTATAATGTTAGTTGAGTGAACTGTCAAATTCTTCTTTGTTCCAAAATTTAGTTTTTTCTATTCCATTCATTTGTATTGCAATATATTTATAACTGTGCTTATTCAATGTTTGGGTTGTATATATTTTCTTTAATTTTGCATTGTTTTTAACGATAAAAATGTAAATAAATGTAATAAAAAAATTTTGACAATTAAAAACACGTCTTGTCACGGCTACAGCCAAGGAGGTTTTTTATTTTATTATTATTATTATTATTATTTAATCTTTATTATATAGTAAAGTAATTATAATTTTTCAAAAAAAATATTAGTTTACAAAAATGATAGTTTACAAAGTATAAAAGAAATTTTAATGTGTTTACCTGTAAGAAGTCGTGCAATTGGTTGTTATTTTTTATGTGTGTAAATTAGATGATTGTAACAACTGTCGGTAAGCCTGATTAATAAAAAAAATCAAAATCTAAGTTAAATTAAAAACCGAATAAGTTTTTAATTTAACTTAGATTGGTCTTAAATGTGTGTTTTTTGGTACACGTATTTGATTGGAACCCTTGCTGCTAATATGACAAAAGGGCCAAAAATTTTTGGGCTGATTATAAACCAAACCGTGAATGAAATTTTAAAGAACTACCCTGCTTATCGGTTAATGTCAATCGCTCTATGAAGAAAGCCGAAAATTTTTCTATTTATATTTATATATGTGACTGTTTTTTTGCCTTTTATAATCTGGTGCGTGGTATGTACGTGGTTACAATGTTTTACCGTATTTTTTTTATTAAATAAACACTGCTGTAGTTATGTTTAATAAATTCAACTGTATGCCAGTTAAAATCTAGAAAATCGGCTAAACCGATTTCTTAATTAAGTACTTCAAACAAATTCATGTGTAGACAAAGTTCACTGATTTATTTTGTAACTATGTAATTAAAAATAATGTTGAATAATTATAATGCACTAAATAGTCAATGAGGTTGTGTGGGTGTTCCAATATGCTTTGCCATTAAAAAGTGAAAGACGCTCGTAGCAATTGCAATACACTGGCCCTAACCATTTCATTGATTGTTAAGACATTCTTGTGATATTTATTGACTAATCCAATAATAATTTTTATCGTCTAATTTTTCGTCGCAAATTTTGTGTAAATTTAATGTTAGTGTGCCAAAACGAGAAGATCATTCGTACTTATATTTTTTTTATGACACTAAACTGTAACAATCGCAAATTTTAATTTTAGCTGATGGCGAATATATTTTCCTGTGTCAATTGTTTGAAGGTGCTGACGAGCGGCGAGTTACGGCCGCTATTCACGCTGCATGGCCATTGCGGCCCCATCACCAGCTGCTTCATCGACCACTCCACGCCCACCATCGCCGGCAGCGGTTCCCAGGACGGATTGCTCTGCGTTTGGGACCTGCACACAGGTACACACACGCACACTTTGAATAGATTGTGTTAAGTTTCCGTATTTAAAATATACCAGCAGCCCGGCCAGCGATCAGCGATAATTTCTGCTTCTAATAGCAAAACTTTTTTCATATCGGTCCAATAGTATCTGAGCCTATTAGTTAATTCACAACAACAACAATCAAACACATAAACAATCGAATCCTCCCTTTTTAACATTCTAGTGTAGATGATTTACTGACAGCAGCTCCACCTACTGGATCCAATAGGCCGGTTTAGGGGTCTGTTTAAGAAGTGGAGGCATTGGCGAGTACGCGTTCCATTAAAAGTTAATAGTTGCAAGACCTGAGTGTAGGAAGACATTCCTACACAAGAGTCAAGTCCAAGACAGGCTAGACAGTGTGTACCTACCGGACTTAGACGTGTATGACTGTTGGAATGTTTTCAAAGATAGTATGGTTGATGTTGCGAAAGAGGTATGTGGGAGTGCAAAGATGTACAAGTCTATGATGCATGGTGGGATGAGGAAGGAAATGCCTCCGTTAAAAGAAAGAAGAAAGCTTGGCTAGACTATCACTATCACTATCTATCTATCATACTATAAAATGATAGTATGAAAGATATGAAGAAAGAAATGTACCGTTGTTGCAAGAATATCACCAAACACTTAGTGGAAGAGAAGCGCGAAAGGGAAAGTATGAAACTAGAATAGAGGTTGGCTAACAACTTCATTTGGAGGGAGGTGAAGAAGGCTTGGAGTTGTTCGTCTACCTCCAAAATGAATAGAATTAAGTTAAAGAGTAATGTAAGTTAATTCTTGCAAGCACGCATGACGTGTCAAAACGGTTGAGTGAATTTTATGGAGATACGTATGAATATGCCCAAGATGCTGCTGTTGGGTCCGAGTACTCAAATGACTCGGAAATAGTGGAGGCATCTGACGGCATTATGATGGAAGAAGTAGAATGGACGATAAGAAGTATGAAATATCGTAAGGCTGCGCGAGTAGATACGGTTTTTTTTATGACATTGGAAGACAAACAAGCAGACGGATTTCCTGATGGTAAGAAATTTCCGCCGCCTATAGACACCAAAGGTGGTAATGGTGCGTCGCTAACCAGAGGCCGGAATGTTAGGCCTCGAGCAAAAGTAAGTTTACCGGCTACCTTACCCTCCGAACCGGAATACGTCATGACGTTATGGCGGCAGGAATAAGTAAGGCGGTGGTACCAATCCGGGCGAGTCGCTGCTAAACTCTACCACCTAGTCAGAGATCACGATGTTAGTGACGGTGAGCCTATGCTCGCCTTTTACGAGCTGCCTGGCACAGGTAGGTAACAGGAAGGTTACAGATGAGATGATCAAACTTGGTTTTTTAAACTTATTTAAAGGTAAATCTCTAATACCAATGGGCAGCTTATTATAGAAACGTATACATTGACCGAAAAAGGATTTACTAATTTTATGAAGATGAGTTTTGTATACGGCTAGATTATTTTTATCCCTCGTTTTTACATTGTGAACAACCCCTTTTTTTTGTAAACATACATAGATGTTTTTTAACATACATTAAATTCTCATAAATGTATTGAGAACTGAAGGTTAAAATATTTATTTCTTTGAATTTTTCACGCAGGGAATCCCTTACAATAAGATTATAAATAGCTCTAATAGCTCTTTTTTGTAATACAAATATAGTATTTATATCTGCAGAATTTCCCCAAAGAAGTATCCCATAAGACATTAAACTATGAAAATAGCTAAAATACACCATTCGGGTCGTTTAAACATCTGTGAATCTTCTTATTTTTTTTACTGCAAGTGCTGCTGAACTAAGCCTAATTGCCAATTTCTCAATATGAGGGCCCCATTGTTATTTATTAATAATTGACAGTGAAATCAACCAGATCCAGTTTAGATCCATTTAGTTGTACATTGGAATTTACTAGCCTAATGTTGGGCATTGAAAATCTAATACATTTCGTCTTATTAGCATTTAAAAGAAGATTGTTAACTGTGAACCAATGCACAACTTTGGATATAGCATTGTTCACTTTGTCATACTTACCTAATTGTCTTTTCACTTTAAATATAAGTGAAGTGTCATCCGCGACCAATACAATATCGTGGATATCCATTATATGATAAGGTAAGTCATTTATATTTATATAAGAAACAAAAATGGACCAAGAATGGAGCCTTGCCGTACGCCAATCGTAACCGCAGAACCTGAAGAAGTTTTACGATTTATTTTAACCCTCTGTTGTTTAAGTATGAGATCATGACATCAAGAGCTTTGTTCTTAATTATTAATAGCGTAATATCCTGATCAGAGTATCATGATGAACACAGTCGAAAACCTTAGAGAGATCACAGAATACACCTAATGCATCATGCGAGTTCTCTCAGGCTTCAAATACGTTTTTTAATAATTGCACGCCTGCATCAACGGTTGAGCAACCTTTGGTAAATCCAAACTGTTTATTATGTAACAATTTCTTCACATTGAAGTGATTTAACATTTAATTAAGTATTAATTTTTCAAATATTTTACTCAGTGTAGGCAGAACTGAAATAGGGCGAAAATTTGTAGGGTCAGAAGTGTCACCCGATTTAAATAAAGGCACTACCTTGCTTTGTTTCATTAGATCAGGAATTACACCATTCGATATACAGCAGTTAAATATAATGGCCAAAAGTGGTGCAATATCAAAAATTGGAATGTTGGAAGACCGGCAGAGTACCCGAAGACTGGCGGCGTGCGGTCATCGTGCCCTTATATAAAGGCAAGAGTTCACGCGTGGACTGTACAAGTTACAGGGCCATTAGTTTGATCAGTTTAGCATCAAAAGTGTATGGAAAAATAGTTGAAAGTAGGATGCAAGGAATGTCCGATGGAATGTTGTGGGAGGGTCATGGTGGTTTCAGGTCTGAAAGAGGATATACGGATCAGGTGTTTTCGCTCCACAACATCGTAGGAAAGCATCTGGCTGTGGGCCAGAAGATTTTCTCTGGTTCTGTGGATGTCGAAAAAGCGTCTAATAGGGTTGTACGTAAGGAACTTTGGGACCAGATTATTTACCAGATTATGGGATAGACCCTGTTGCGTGCGTTGCAGTCAATGTATTTAAATTTGTTTGTTGTGGTTTGATTTTAACATCGGCGTCAAGCAGGGATTTGTGTTGTCAGCACGCTTGTTTATCTTGTATTTGGACAAGTGTCTTTAAAGATAAAGATCATTTAGTGTGGGATTTCGTATGGACGACCAAGTGGTGAACTGCCTGCTTTATACATACGATGCTGTACTTTTGGGCTCTATATCATCTGAGCTGCAAACACTGGTCACTGTTATGAAAATAAATTGAAAAGAAAGAGGCTTTTGAATTTGGAAAGGAGAATTGAATGTAATGAAACAAAAAATAATGGTGTTTGAAAGAGACGTAGCCAGAACGAATGTAAAAGTTTCAGTTAATGGTGTAGTGTTGAAGCAAGTCTATGAAATTGTTTACCAGGGATTGAAGGTACACGGCGGATGTAGGAAAGAGATTTTGCAGGGAATATTGTAAATGGAGCGTTTGGTAAGCTGTTTCGAAGTCAAAAATCTAAACTCGTTTTGCAATGCATGAAAGTAGGATAAATGCGGTCAAAATGAGAGCGCTACAGAAAATCTGTGGTTTTATGTTCGCTGACCGCATTCGTAACAGTGAGTTCCGAGAAAGAGTGAGGTTGAAAGAAAGTGTTGGTGTTCAAATGCGAAAAGGCATGCTACGCTGGTTAGGGCATGAGAAAATAATGACAGGATAGGATCGTGAAGTTTGGCACTAGATACTCTCTGCCTACGCCGTAATGGACTTGTCGTGAAGATATGTATGTATGTACGTAGCCTGAAAGTTATGACTATGTTTTTGCAGCGCGAGAAAAGTTTTCACTTTCTACTCGAAGAGTAACGAAAGGATATTTTCACATAATATACTAAAGAAATAATTGACCGACGCTTACGTCTATTTACGTCCCAAGTATGCAGAAGCTTCCTCACGAATTTCAAAAACTAGATATTTGAGAACGGATTATTCACAACTTTTTTTATGTAATAGTTCACAAAATTCTTTAGATAAGTTTAGGAACCGACACGCGATAGTTAAATTGGACTCTATTTTAAAATTCTCAAGGAAGAAACACCCTTTTTGACGTTCTACGAGGGGCCTTCAATAATTACTTAGCCTCATCGCCCCATGGCGTGGTTGTTACAAAAGAGTTTTACTATCGTGCAGTAAATACTTTTTGAAGTCTATCAAGCAGTTTTCAGTCTTTTCCCTTCATTTGTTTTGTTTCGACAGCCTTTGGAAGCGAGCGTGTCGGTCGGTTTTGCAAAAATGGAAAAAGAAAAATATCGATCGGTGATTAGATTCTTGTTTTTGGAAGGGAAAACGCGCAGCGAAATCAAAGAGCGCTTGGATGCTGTGTACGGTGACTCTTCTCCTTCGATGGCGACCGTCAAAAATTGGTTCAACGAGTTTGCTCGTGGCTGCACGTCGGTTTTTGATGAGCCACGCCCAGGTGCACCGAAAACGGCTACTACAGAAGAAAACGTAAAAAAAATCCACGATCTCGTGTTGGCAGACCGGCGACTGAAGATTCACGAGATAGCTGAGACTATAGGCATCGCAGATGGGACAGTGCATCATATTCTGCACGAAGTCTGGGTGCCGCGTTTGCTCACACCAGACAACAACACCGGCTCACACCTCCGCCGTTGTCATGGCCAAATTGATCGAATTGCGCTACGAATTGCTGCCCCATCCACCGTATTCTCCAGACTTGGCTCCATGCGACTTTTTCTTGTTCCCAAATCTGAAAAAGTCACTCGCCGGCAAAAGATTTGGGTCGAATGATGAGGTCATCGCCGCCACAGAGGCCTATTTTGAAGACCTCGGGAAATCGTATTTTTTTGACGGGTTAAAAAAGTTGGAGCATCGCTGGTCCAAGTGTATTGAATTGAAAGGAGACTATGTTGAAAAATAAATCTTTACTTTCTCAAAATTTTCTTTATTTTTCTTAGGCTAAAAATTTATTGAATGGCCCTCGTATAAAAGGTCTGGATATAATTAATTACATTTGTTTTTGTTGAAGATATGTTTACAGGAAAAAATCTGGTAATCCTAATGAACCCTTTGGATTAAGTGTGAGCTCAGTTTTTCTTAAATTATATCTTAAATTCACAACAAAATATCTTACTAAAATACATAATTAGTCAACTTGAGGGCCGTGTCGAGAAATACATGAGAAATAATACCAGACCCAGAAATACACACATCTGTACTCATCAAGTTATCACACTGTCCCCATGTCATTGTCCCCGTCGGGATTTGAACCCAAGCCTCGTTGATTGGGGTAATTAGGTATGTACGCTAACCACTCGGGCTAGGAAGCCGTCAATTTTTGCAATAATCTTGGTTGACAATCAAAAATAATATGTAGAACGCGTAGCGTGTTCTCGGCATTACACAATATTAAAAAAAAAACAATATAAGAGCCATTTCCAGGGTCCACCTCAAAATTCCTTAGTTTATTGGAGAATTAAGTCCTGATAATTCCACCTGAAAAAGTTGGCATTTTTTAAAAATATTACTGAAAGTTTTAGAACACGCTTGGCGTGTAGAGGGCACTGAACGTGTTATCCGAATTCTTTCACGTTCATTGCGATCTTCTCTTTTCTGGGCAGTACGATAAGATTGATAATTTATTTGATACCTCGCATTTCTTTCTTTTTGATTGTCTGTATTTTAGTTTAAGTAATATTATAGATGCAAATTTGATTAAAGTTACCATAGTGATCACAGTATTTGTCAAAACTTATACGATACTAACGTCACGCAAATGTTATGCCTTCCCGGAACCTCTCCACTAACACTTATACTTTATGCCATTGTATTTAAAGTTCAAATTGAGTTTTAAGTATACTTTTAGGTGTTTTTTGTATGGGCGTATGGAAAAGTGTTGTTTTTATACTTTTTCAGGCATATATTTTTAATTTTCTCCGCTTAAGTTCCTCGTACTTTGAGGACTATTATAAAAAAAGAATTAATGAAATCGGTTTAGCTGTTCTCGAGATTTGCGCTTAGTAAGAAATTTAACATATCATTTTTATACTGGGTTACAGGGTAAGTCGACCTAGGGCGTATAGCTTCCATCATTTCTGACTGATTTGACTAAGAAATATTCTATCCTAAACCTCAACCTTATCGACATATTCGTTTTTTTTTATTGCTGGTTTTTCGACTATTAGATCAGATATTTTCAAGTATGTCGGTCTTATAAGTGGCATTATTGAATTTTTACATGTTAAATAAAATGCTTTATGAGCTCAATAACCAAAAGCGATCGTAAAATAAGCTGTAACCCTGTATATGAGCCAACAAACTGCTTCACAGTTTTGGCGAAACTTGTACTGTTATATCTATAAGTAATTGCAAGTTATTTAGAAAAATATATAAGAAAAACATAAAAGCGTATGAAATAGTTGCGTGCGTGTGTCCGCAGGGGCCTGCCTGTACAGCATGCAGGCGCACGACGGCGCCGTGACGTCACTGGCGCACACCGCCTCGTACGTGGTGTCCGCGGGCGCCGACCAGCGGCTGTGCGTGTGGGACCGCTTTCGCGGGCATATGCTCACCTCCATGCACGTGGTCAGTGTCTCTACATTATACATGGACACGCCCACGCGCAGCTTTCTCAGCGGGGCTAGAATGTACACTTTCGTCTTGGCACGATCGCGTCGTATCGTTTGGTCAATGCGTCTCCTTTCAAAATATCAACGTTTCATAAAAAGCTAGAATAATCAAGACTTCAAGCGAAGTCGTGCAGACATTGAATAACCGAAATAATAACCGAAATTGAATGAAAAAATTGAAGTTTGTCACTATGGAAACCATAGAAATAGGAATATATAAAAAAATGCAACAATGTTCTATGGCAAATTTAGTTGTATAAATACCGTTGGAATCAACATATAACTTAAAAACAACTCTTTGTCTCTTTTAACAAATGTTGATATTATGTACGCCGAAAGAGATAACGACATTTTTGTCTATGCTCATTTTGGCGTCGATTTAAAGTGACGTCATGACAGTTCTCATGTTTGCCAAGAATCCATATTTAGTATTCAATTTTATAGTGATTACAATTGTCGATATTTTATTTTACGTTCCCAGAAAAAAATATTTGGACAAGATTAGAATGTATACCATTGCCACTGAAAATACCAATAATCACAGTCTAGCTTAATAAGAATTATTTATTTCAAGTGCTACTTAAAAGTAAAGATAGTGGTTTGAATGTAATCTGATGATTTTTTGTAATGGTAATTACTCTTGTAATAAATATAAAGAGTTAACTTAATTATATAAAAAATAAACATATTTGCACGCCACAATGTAAAAAAAACATGCTCGCGAAAAGTAAATAAATATTCTTTCTTTCGTTTAATTACATTTCCCTATTTAGGTATAAGCCAATTGAGTAGCACAATGTAAATATGGTGATAGTTGCAATTTCAGTCGGTAGGTAAATAATAATTCTTATCTATTTACTTAAACTTAACTATCAATCGTCACTAATAGAAAATGTATCGATATCGGTACTCCACTTTTTCTGGACAGCCTTATAATGTCGAAACGGCAGCCATATTTAGTAGTCGACGGCAGGCTTTTTTCGTAGGTATTTCATGTCCATACACTTAGAGGTCAATGATGGAAACGAAGTAAAAAGTGTCAAAGGCTTGCCGTCAAATTCTTTTTTTAAGCTTCTGGTATTAGTCCTATATTATAATTATTGTAGCATAGAATTTGTAAGTATCCTACTTCAAAAAATCCAAATTTTTAAAAGACGAGATTCAACTTTATTGATGATTTTAAAAGATAACTTATCGTGCAATATTAAAGTAGCGATATATATTTTAATACATTTACCTTAAATACGTTTATATAAACTTCTGCTACAATGTATTACTACACTTATGTTTATATCTTACAAAAGTTGCGAAACAGTTTTAAAATGTAATTCAATAATTGAGAAGTACAAAATAACTAGCCCTAAAAAATATCCCTGAACACAACAGATTAACAAAAACATCAATTAGAAATTGTCAAAAGTTGTTTCTAGAAAATGGTAGAAAATAAAACTAGTTTTTTTTTTAATTTACATTCGAATCAAAACCCAATATAAATGTCAAGCAAAATCACCGTGATGGGAGCACCTAACGGCCCACGGTTTGTATGCTCTAAAAGTTTGCCAGAATCAGACTTCTCTATAACTATGTCAGTTGACAACCTTACCCATATTCTGCGTACACTAATGAAGTATAGTAATAGTCCAGGCTACATTGCAGAATAGACTATCTGCCTTCCTGTCAGGCAGCTCGTAAAAGGCGAGCTTAGGCTGACCGTCACTAACACCGTAATATCTAACTTGGTGATAGAGTTTTGCAGCGGTTCGCCGGAATTGGTACCAACGCCTTACCTATTCTCGCCGCCATAACGATTTTGCAGTTGACGTGTTCCGGTTCGGAGGATAAGATAGCAGGTAAATTTACTTTTGCTCGAGGCCTAATATCGCGGCCCCAGTTTGGCAACGCACCATTACCAAATTTGGTGTCGGCATGAATTTCTTATCATCAAAAAATCCGTTTCCTTCTTGTTTGCCTTCCAATATAAAAATAAATTAATAAAATAAGTAGAAATTCGTGTTACTCAATATTGCAGAAGATAGAAAACTGGAGGAGCAAAAAAAAATATATTCGCGGTACAAAAAGTTTAATAAAAAGAAAGAAAACCAGAAAGGAAAATATTGACGAAAATGTAATCAACACGAAAAACTTAATAAATTACAATTACTTGAATAATAAAATATATGAAAGACACTGGAAACGCGACTGACAATATGGTTAGTTCTAGAAACGTGGTGTTCGAAGATAATATAGTTTCTTTAAAGAGAACTAGATGGCAGCACATGTCTTTTAAAACGTGCTATTGTTAGTTTGACGTGTTCCTACTAATGTAGTTATTCAAGATCCCACTTCAATCCGAGGTACGGACGGACGTACCGACGGATGGACGGAGGGGGGTCCAAAGCCACACACATATTTCAATTTCTAAGTCATTAGACGTACACAATTAGGCATTTCGAAAAAACATAATTAAGCTGTTACAAGTAGGCCGTAGGGCTGTTGATATTTTTTTAAATATCGATCTTTCGATATATTTAAATATATCAATATCGGAGTTTGATTTATCGAAATAAAATATCGATATTTCGATATTATTTTTTAATTTATTTCATCGGCTTTATTTAAATAAAAAACAGTCACAAGTCAGCTCAAACATAATTTTCAAAGTTTATAATTTAGTTTTAAAGAAATTTTTGAAACACTCGTAACTTTATGAGTTCGTTGTTTCACCACTACAATTATTAGGCACTAAAAAATTTATTATAGAGGCAATTCGCTCAGACGCTACAGGTGTAGCATAAGAAATCGAATATTTAACAGCTATTTCTTATAATACTGGAGTGTTTAGTAAATTTGATAACCTTGAAATATAGCTGGCAGGTGTACCCTCACACAAGTTGCAATTGAAATGCGAATTTTAGACGATTATTTAGATTGACGGTTCGGACGGTTTATGATTAGTTCCATCACCAGCATAGAAAATGGTAAAATGTAATAATTAGTAGAAAAAACATGCTTTTACTATGTTCAGTTGTACGTAGGTAGCACGTTCGCGTGTGTTCAATGGCCAGAAACTTGACATTCTTTCCCTACAGTAGTGTATTAAAGTAGTATTCTGTTGCAAAAGCTGTTCTGCATTCTATTCTGTATTAAAATAGGGAAGCTATGTCATCCAAAATTCGACGCGAGTGAAGTCGTTTGTATAGCTAGTACACAAATAAATAAATTGAAAGAGAAAAAACAAATCATGGTGTAAATAAGATACAGTAGATAAAGTTTAAGATGACGTTGTAATTTAAAAAATTGGCCAGAAAAAAAAGTGAGCCGTCACGGGACCCCTGGCAGATGTGAAACATCGACATTATTTTGTAAAAATAATATTCAGAAAAGAACAGATTGTGATAGGAACTAAATATGTCATAATGATAAATAAATAAATATTACGATTTTAGACTAATACGTCGACGTACTATTTTAGGTATCGTATACATTGTCGATTGCGCATGGCGACGCGTGGCCACACCGTACACACTACTGCATATATATACCATCACATAGCGTGGCCATGCCAGAAATCGGTTTTACGTGCAGCTATAGATGTTTCACATCAAAAATAAAAACTTATCTAAAAAATATCGTGTCGATATCTATATTTCAATATCGAACTATCGATATATCGTCCAAAAAATATTAGTAATAAATATCGATATTTCTAAAAATAATATCGATATTTCGATATATCGATATTTTATTAACAGTCCTAGTTACAAGCCCGGTGAAGTTGTAAGAACCGCGAGGTTGGCAACACATTAGTCATTCCAAAAAAAAAATTAAGCTGTTGTCTCCTATGCAAGCGTAGCATTCGCCCACCTACCTAGGACAACCCTTTACCCTGTACAAGTTGTTCAGAATAAATTCATACGACTAGCCACCGGCGCACCGTGGTACATGCGCAACGTAGATTTACATAGAGACTTGGAATTGCCTACCCTAGCGAAGCCCTTAACATATTTTTCTAAGCTAGAAAATCACCCGAACCCTCTGATGGCAGCAGTCATTGATTATGTCCCCGAGACGGAACCACCTCCGCTTCCCCGTCACTTGATCCTAGACCCAGATGAGCCAATCACCGAGGCAAACGCCTCATACATCACTACACACACACATACAAACTCGCGACACCGCCGCCGCCGGGGGCGAACACAGCCACGATATCCTCGACAGAATCAAACCAAGATCCCACCCTAAGCCGAGGTACGGTCTCAAAGGAGACGCCCTTAGGGAGGGGGGTCCCAGGCCCCACCGAAAATTTAATCCTTGGCTAAGCACTCTGCTCGCCCACTAGCCCGGTGACGTTGTTAAAGTCTATAGACGTACACAACAGTAGTCATTCCAAAAAAAAAGCTGTTGTTGTTGTGGTCGAGCACAGATTATACCCCTAATAGATAAGCCACTTAAGGTTCTATATCGGTATATAGAAAACATTTGTTCAACGGCGCATTAACAGATGTAGTTGTTATAAAAAGTTTCGAGTCCATACCATAATTAATATAAGTCCCATCTATTCCTAATATGAAGAAACATTTATACCGTTCCTTATATCATTTACTATTTGTTTTTATTTAAATAGTCTACAGATATCACTTTTTACAGTATCTTCAGTACAAAACCTTAAAACAAGGATAACGAAGTTTTAGTTAGTTTTAGTTTTGATGATGCCGTAAAAAGGTAAACCGATAGACTATTCGATCAGAAATAAATAATAAGAACAGTATAATTTGATAGTTTTCAAAATAATAGTGAATAGGCTTCTCCTAGTACTTCTGACTTGAACCAAATATGAATAATCCAAATAACTAAAAGACGAAGATGTTATTAACATTTATTAAAACATTCTAAAACAAAATCAACTAGAGTCTTACCACATACAATTTAAGTAGCTTAATAGTGATTAACGAAAATACATTTAAAGGCAATCTTAACATTCAAATGTATCCTTTTAAAAGTAAGTAAGTAAGTATCTTCACGCCCATATCCCCGAAGAGGTAGGCAGAGGTACAACCAAGGCACCCACGACTAACCGAAGACACTAAGTCCCACAATGTGATAGGTGGCAAGCCTATCGCCAACCGGGCACATTTCCAATCCCGACCAACATTTTTTTTATTAGAAAGTAAAAAAAAACCTACAGCCTATAGAAATATACACTTAAAGAAACACCACAATATTGTTTGTACTAAAATGTCATAAAAACTTTATTCACACGTATTATTAAAACAAAAACATATAAAGTCAAAGACCAATATAATAATACTAATTGAAAATCTATTTTAATATTGATAAAATAAAATAAAGTAAACGAATCGGCTAAAATTCGAAAATATCAAATGACAAGATTGACAAATATCGATTGTCAAATTCGCAATAAAACCAAAGAGAATACATATATACAAACTTTTTAGTAGACACTTCCCATTTAGAGCTGAGGGTTGACAGTAAATACTTTAGAACCTCCTAACTAACTACATTGAGGTTCCAGGTTGTATTATAATTGATTGGTTCTTTCTTTCGGTTTAACATAACATAAATCTTTACTCATTGTGGTGCCAATTCAAAAAACAATATTTGATTTTAATTAACTGTATGCATCATTAGGAATTACGGAAAGCTTAAGAACATAGTTGTTTAGGAAAATAAAAAAAGTTTATTAAGTGCCCACTCAATGATTTTAAGTTTTTTAGAATCGTTTAATCTTTTACTAGGTCAGTTTCAATTGTTGGTAGTTTTTTTTCCGGATTTTATTACTTAATTTTAAAATTCCTACGTCCCTTACTTTAGTTATCAATTGTGAAATAATCTTACATAAAACATTGGTTGTTATATAACTATAAATACCTAGATGAAACAATGTAATTATCACTCTTGAGTGAAGAGTCTTGACTAAATTTATTGAAAGTTATATTACAAGATTTGCTTCATTTAGACTGAAGTGAAAAAACCGGCAACACTAATTTGACAACTACATTCATATTTGTTATCGCGCTACCTAGACAGTTTATGCTGAATCACAGAACAATATTACTCACAGAGAAGAACTGTATCTACATATACAATAAATGCAACCATAGCCTTACACAGCTACGAGACAGTGGCGCCCCGTAGGTATATCAA
>NJDC01003927.1:71999-84538 GCA_002245475.1 Calephelis virginiensis
AGATATACAATTTCATTCACTTCTTCCAGCACTACATCATCAACCAAAACTCTTACATCCGTTCTGGCTACGTCTCTTTCAAACACCATTATTTTGGTTTTCATCGCATTTAAATGCAAGCCCCTTTCTTTACAATCTCCTTCCATAACTTCCATAATAGTAAAGTAGTTTAAATAAACCAATATTAATATACTAAATCAAATGAACTTATAAAAAAAGACTACACAGGAAGAAATGTTACCTCGGGTAGATGGAACTGCTAGGTTTTTAAAACCTGAGTGCGCTTCTAAATTGGTTTGGGTTGTCAGGTGTCAGTACCCTCATCACACAAGCTTCAATTGAAATGAAATCTTAATCGGCGTCGGGAAGGGGGAACATACCTAATGATTTCACAAATTTCAGCAATTCCCTCGTTCCAATTCAAAAGATTAAAATTGCTGATTAATTAGATCGGGTTGGTCTGCGAGCGGAATAAGTTCGACTTGCATGGATACATCCCAGAAAGTACTCTCTACAATATTTCTTCCATCTACTATTAGTTTGTTTTCTTTTAAATTGTAAAGCGATAAACCAATTTTGATAATTTATTTATCATGTTTTCTAGTCGCTTGCTCTCGGCAATATTCGAACATTGTCATAACATCGTTCATGAAGCGCGAATGTTGAACGCAGAACTTACGCTACTTTTATAATATACGAGTACCTGCTTGGCGTTCGCGTTAGGTGTCTCGACGCGGTCCGCTAGGTACGATAGATGGTGTTAATTTTCTACTTTGTAGCATTTTATTATTTTTACCAATGAAAATGTTCACAATGTTTTATATTTTTAATTAAACAAAAGATTTGCTTGTTATTATGTATAATATAATATTAGATTCCGTTCCTGGTAAATATCGGTTTTTAAAAAACTTCTGTTTGTACTAAGAAATTATGTATATACATATATTGCAGCAAAGCTGATAACGCACACACACAATAAAATCCATTATATGTGTGCGTTAGCAGCTTAGCTACATTTTGTGTTCAAATTACACTTGGTCCAAACATTTCATTTTACTTTTACAGTTGTGAGATGCATTTAGGTACTATTGTTGTCTCTTTTATTCGTATTGTGATAAAGTATTTTTTACTTGTACGATTAGACGAAACACAGTAAATGAGAACATTTAATGTATTCATAGAATCTCAGTAGTTCGGTATGGCCTAGTGGTCAGTACTGTAGGCTCGGACTCTTTTATAAGCTTTAGAAAAGGTAATGCATTTCGAATATCATTGCTAAATTGTAATAGGTATGTATTTATTGTTTTGTTATCGCGTTATGTCGCCCCTAGTCCGAGCCATGACGTCACCACGACGCGAATGCGACTCGTTCGGTGGGAACCAGTTTTATGCTTTATTTACGTAATAACCATGCATCTTTTATTTTGTGTCGGAGAAAAATTGTAAATTGTTTTTTGTTTAGTTTTTTGTATTAAATCGAAAGTATTATCGACTCCCAACCGTTTCTCAAAACTTGACTGGTGCTTTAGATGTGACCCTGTATATAAAATAGGAAGCGAGTTCGTGTAGATTGCAACTGAATTTTTGTTTTATTTATTTTATAGCGGTCCTCGCAGCTCAGCCCGCATGCAATAAATAAAATATTTTTAAAATAGTTTTCGAGATTTGTTATGTACTTTCAGAAAATTTTCTCATACATCTGACCTTACAATTTTCGTAGCTGAAGGTAGGGTAGCCGGTAGACCCGCACAATCGGCTTAACATTCAGGTCACAAGACAGCGATGCACCTGTAACATCTATGATGTTATTAGCCACAGTATCTCCTGCCACAAGGAGAGCCATGTGTATGTTCGGTGAACTTTGACACAAAAAAGAAGTATAAAAGCTCGTTGTCTCCGTCATATAAAGTGGAAATTATGTTTAGTTACATTCATGAACGTTTTTTTAGTTATTTAATTTTTTGAAGTGAAAACTTATTTAGCGGCGTTGCGCACTTTTTTGGGATGGGTAAAAACTTCTAAACTCGCGTCAGATCGTAAGACGGCGCAGGGCGCATGCGCGAATAAGACGGCGCGTGATCTAAAATAAAACGTAGACTCATTGCTGTTTTTGTATTGCTTAGATATTTCCGAAGAGTATAGGATTCGCAATGGATAATACGCCACAATATACCTACCACTACATTCTCACAAGACAACATAATAGCAGATACCATTGTTTTTAATATATCAATGGCAAATACGTATAACATCAACAGACATTGCTCTATTTGTTCCATCTTGAAAATAAGCTTAATGTGTAGACGAGCAATGTTCGTTATACAGATAATATGACGACGCTCCTAGCTGTCACGTGATCTCACTTTAGCGAGTTTATGTCGAGCGAAACGCAGATTATTGATATGAAAATAATATTTGTGCATAAATGATAGTACTTTCATACTGATAATTAAAGCAATTTGTGGAAAATTATTCCCTAAGTTTTCACTTATGCCGGAGTACAACCCGTCTTTTTTTTAGTTTTATAATTTCAACCAAAATTTCTTCTCTAGCCTCGACAAACTCATGTTGTCGCTAGCAAAGCCGACATATTCGCAGGTCGCGCGGTCGCACAATCTGTCCCTCCCTCCCGCGCTATTTGTCTCCGTTAATTTCTAACCTTCGCTTCTCTCAGTTAATAATTCTGAAAGCTATTTCCTGTAGCGGCGGGGTATATTTTTGATACTAACTTTGAACTTTCTTAAGTCTTCAGATACTCATTGTTTTTTTATTGTCTTGTTGAAAACAAAGTGAAAAAATCTGAGCTGGTTCTCAACGAGTGTCTTAGAAGATCTATTTCTAATAATTTTAGGAACGCTTTTATAAACATTGCTCAATCCAAGTTATCAGCTGGTTATCTATTGATATCACGATTCGGGTTTTCAATAGGTATGTGCAAAGATTTTACAAAACGATTAGCGAATCGCTGGTTAGCCAATGATTAGTTTATGGTCTAGTCATACACAATATTTCAAGTTAGTTAGTGTTGTTTTCTTTGCCTATCGTATAGCGAAGTCTCTGTTTTAAAAAGTAAAATCAATTTCACTATCGTAATTTGAAAACAATCTACTGGACGCGGCAAACAGGTGCTACTTACATGTTGATAATGACACTACACTGGGCCGTGCAAACTATCGGTCGTAAGTCGCGGACGTGATGCCGATATTTTCGTCAGCCATAGGACCGTCCGCGGACGGTATGTGCACACCTATCAGTCGTGGCTGTAAGCTTCCAGCTGTATAGTGACAATTTTTCGAGTCGACCGATGTGATTTCTGTATAGGCTCTCGAAACTTGGAAGACACGGATAGTGACTGCATGAAACATCATTTCATAAATTCCATTCTCATCCAAATTAAATCAAAATTTACGTTTCTGAAACTTGCGCATCGAGTTTGTACGAGACTATCTGTATCTCCCCGAAACAATAAAGACAGAATCGCACGTGGCACACTACATAAAATAAGAACGCTATAAACACACGACACACGCGATCCTTAGAAGTATTCCCGTTTGAGCAACTATTTTTTGAGCACCTTTGCATTGAGCACCAAAGGTATTCCCATTTGAGCACCAATCAATATAATAGCTTGGTGCTCAACGGGAAACATTTAAAAATATTTAACTTTATTCCTTTTTGAGCACCTAAGGTGCAGTAGCTCCTAGTGATGGGGTGTAAAATAAAACATGTCGAAAAAGTCACTTTTAGTTTCATATTATTTTGAGAAAACTAAGTTATTACAAATAATATCAGACTCAGTCTTAGGTATATTATTTTCTTGGTTTTTCGCTTTATTAAAACAATTAAAAGAAATCAAATTCATCGTAACAACAAAATAGTCCTTATGTTTATTGTTTTTAATTCAATAAAACCTCTTACTAATTGGTACTTATAACTGTGCTATATTCCGATCCGGTGGTAGATTTATTATTATATATAGACCCGTCACAAGTGCCTCTTGTAGGTTTATGTGAAATAAAGATGATTATATCATTATTATTATATCATAGAAGTAACGTTTTCAGTAGTTTTAGAAAAAATATAAACTCTATATAATTGTCATTAAGAAATCAGATTTCTCATAGCAACCGTCTTTACACTCAAGTAACCTTTACTCTTATTGTTTTTTAACACTTACATTATGTATATTGTACAAGTAAAGTTTTATTGTTTAAGAAACGAAAAATTTTAACTCTATATTTAAGATATATAAAACTAGTAAATACAGTATTTCTTAAAAGCGGTCCTAAGCAGTACTGTTTTATATAACTAAAATAGAGTTTATATTTTTCGTTTCTAGAACGACTAATATTATGATTTCCTTAACAAATTCTTAGAATAATAATCAATCAATCAACCAATCTTTTTTTATATCACAATCCTTTATATTTAAATTAATTACTTAAAACGCCACAATAATCAAAGCACCAATAACGTAAATCGATATTTTAATATCGCAGCTTTTCTAAGCAGTGGCCAATTGTAATATTATGTCAACGTTTGTACTCTTCAATTATTGAAATGAATTATTCGTTCCTTCTTTTCGCATCTTTTTGGCATTTTGATATTCCCATTTTTTTACAAATGTTACTGTACCTGTTACAGTTTTGTTGTAAGACACCTAAAATCCTCAAATTTTTCTTACTGTTTTTATTAATGTTCTCAGTTAAGAACGAGTAGTGGCTCTCAAGAAGAAGAAGCATTTGTTTAACCATAGCCTATGCTATATTCACTGTGTTATGATGTAATCATTAAGTTTTGTGATGTTATCTTCTTTTGGACTCTCACTCATGATGCATCATCTATAGGTTCGAGCATAGTAAATAAAGCGACGCGCTTTCAAGAAAAACTAATTTCATTTAGCCCTAATTCTTTTCCCTTCTTTTTCGAGGCTTTTTAAAGTGAAAATAGCATGCATATATTGCTACGTCGAGAAACATAGCCTCAACGCCCATGATTGCAGCTTCTATGTCACTAGTGAAATAATCTAAACGTATGTTTGGTACTGAAATTATTATTCAAATAATTTATTCGTTCCTTCTATTCGCATTTTTTTGGCATTTTGATATTCTCATTTTTCTGCGAATTTCACTATAGCTGTCGCAGTTTTGTTGTAAAACACCTAAAATCTTTGCCAAATTTTTTAACTGTTTTTATAAATGATTTTCTTAAAGGACGAGCAGTGGCTCTCAAGAAAATTATTTGTCTTATGGGTTTGGCCATATTTAGGCCATAGCCTATGCTAGTATATGTAGTCATTTTTTTAGTAAAAACAAAGCATATGTTAATGGCTTTACGACACCACCACTTGCACTTGCAGCACTTCACCGGGTAGGTATCCACCGCCTTACCTATTCCTGCTGCTATAACGACGTTGTTGTGTTCCGGTCCAGAGGGTAGACTTGCACAATAGACCTAACATCCCGGCCACAGGACAGTGACGCACCTATAATATGTATGGTGTTTATAGATCACGTTATTTCTTACCATCAGGAGAGCCGTGAGCTTGTTCACTGTATTATCACATAAAAAAACCATAATTCTCACCATGCGTACTATACATATGGAGAAACAGCTTTGGTGCGCATTTAAACGTACCCTCGCAGTATAAATGGAGTATTCTTGAAAGCTCTGTCTTGCTTTTTTGGGTTGCAAACAGTAGAATAGGTGATCTTCCATCATCGTCATAGTCTTCCAACAGGAAGTCCAAATATTTTTGGGTACCTATAATTACACTGATTTCTTTTGTTAATATTATTACAGTCTATAATTGGTTTGGGGACAGATAAAATTAAAGTTGAAGAAACTTATTTTGATCTTTAGATTAATTGATTAAAGTAAACTTTTCTGTTAATTATGATTGTTTTTTTTAAATGACAACAGTCAATTGTAATTTTTTATTGTACAACCCATCATTAGAAGCTATCGCATTGGAGGTGCTCAATGGGGAATGAAGTGAAATTTAATCTTTTGTTCCCTTTTGAGCACCACATTAAAATATTGATTGGTGCTCAAACGGGACTATTGATAGGTACTCAAAGCATAGGTGCCCCAAAAATTGGTGCTAAAATGGGAATACTCTTCGCCGTCTCTGCTCATACCAAGCTCATACTACGTACTTACTGAATGTTTGTTGTAACGGACCGTGCACCTACTAACTAGTGCCACAGACAAGAAATACCTAAATACAGACTGTCGATTATCCACTAAATATCGTACCATCAAAAAAAGTTGACGATGCTTCATGAGCCGCGGCTATTTGGATAGTGTATAAATCATTAAAATAAAAAAAAAATGTTTCATTTTTGGTGCAAATGAAAGAAACAGCCGTTACGTATTCTTTTCACTAAAAATAAATATTTTTTATAAAATAGATGTAGATCGTAGAAGTTTTAGATCTGTATAACTAGATCAACCTTTCTAAATGTCAATTAATCCAATTTATTTTTGAGGTTTTCGAGTGTGTTTGCTGACAACTTTGGTTAGGTACTAACTTCTGCTCGAATCTTATCCAAGTATGGAGTTTGGACACATTTGACTTTGTTAATACAAATATGAATATTCGCTGAATCTTGAAAACGGTCCGAACAATTTTCATTATTTAGTATGCAGAGGGTTCCGGGTGTGATAAATCGATCTAGCTAAGTTTTGTTCTTTGAAAATGTTTTGTCCGTGTACAGGCAATGAAAAATACATAAGTACATTAGAATGCGTAGGTAAATCATCGCAATCATCTACACTGACATAATACCTTAAGTGGGAGAACGGGCGGATCCCGTACCGAAAAACTCTGGTTTGTGTCCAGAATATATCTACAGCCCGATATATTTTCTTTTGCTTTTTTTCGACTCATATACCCATGTCAAACACTAACACTTTTTACAAATACTTAAAAATACCATACATTCAGATACCTACTTATGCTTTAAGAAAATAATTTACATATTTATTTTTTGCGTCAGTAACTACCTTTCTATGCCCGAAGTATTTTTTGTTTTCGTAAATCTTGTTCTGGAAATTATATGTAGATACAAATTACTTAGGTAGATATATAGTTTTTGGTTGGAAAAAGACAAAAGAATTAAACAGCGAACGCTGGATTTGGAGGATGAACTAGAGTATTCTAGTTTAGAGTTTATTTCATTTGCCACATTCGCTGTTAGCTTAGCTATAGCTAGCGAAACATACATGTATATATATGTAAGTGAATCTTCAGTGTGATCATTTTTTGTCTGTGCTAGTGTCTCGGACGTGCGAGCCTCGACCTAACCTAGTATTTTAATGTACACATTTACAAAGACAGGAATGACAGGTTTAGAGGCCAAACATAGGCCCTTGGGCGGAGAACCCCCTGGCCCGGCACCACACCGGTCTGTGCCCCTCTTCCTAAACTTTTTTTGTGAATGAGTTTGTTACAAAATAATTTTATTGAGTACTTATTTTATTTTCAATGTGATTTGAATGTTCTGTAAATTTTGTTATGTTGTACTTTAGGTGTGTTGCCAAATAAACAATTGTCTATATTTATTTTCTTTTTATTTATTCAGTATCAGTATGCAACTGAACGTTATGTTGTATCAATGAGAAGTGTGTTAGGTGTAATCGTTATTCCACTGCTACGAAACTTGGCTCCGAAACTGACCAGTGGACGTCCCGCGGCCCGCGACCGTCTGGGTTCTAAGGAACCTGAGATGGAGATGGATATTAATAAACATCATGAATATATTTTTTTTATAAAAAAATATTGGTCCTTTGTTGGTTGGCAGGAAAAAGTAATGTCATGGTACCAATCTAGGCGAACTGCCGTTTTCTTCCACAAAGCTAAGACCTACTGTAAAATTACTACTAGTAATAAACGATGCAACATAATACTTCATATTCATATTAGGTGGGTAGGTACCTAGTATGCCTAAGTTACTTCATTTTACGTCAGCCACATACCAATGCAAGAAACAGAAAGTAAACTATCTTTACGCCCGTCTTCGGACAGGTAGGCAGGGCAACGACGACTAGCCGAAGACACTAGGTATCCCACAATGTAATAGGTGGCAAGCCTATCGTCCACCGGGCACATATCCAATCCGAGGCCACGTAATTTTCATTAAAAAATTGAAAATATACATTTAGATGACAAAAATGTTATTTTTGTTTATTACTTACCGTGTATACCTACATTCATATGCATGAAGTGAAAAGCTATTTTTTTATAGAAGGTATTGTAAGGCAAACCGTCAGACACCTAAGGTGGTAATGATTCGTTGCCAACAACCTGAGGATGGGATGTTGGGCCTCGCGCAAAAGTAAGTTTGCCGACTACCCAAAGCGGAACACGTCAACGGCAAGTATTGACGTTACGACGACAGGAATAGGCAAAGCGGTGGTACCAATCCGTTTGAGCCGCTGCGAAGCTCTAGTACCTAGTAGTGGCAATAAGCCATATCGTCATATGCCATATTAGGTACTACTGGATCTTACACTCCTAACAAACAACTAACATCAATTTCCAAATATTGCTGACTCACTCTATTGCCTCGCTTTCGTTTTCATTTTATTAACTCTACTTTTTACCGACCTCTCATTCTAAATTAAAGTGTAGTGTTATATAATGTAAAGTCTTATATTTGGACAAATGTCTTCAAAGGTTAAGATCATTGATGTGGGAATGCGTATGGGTGACCAAGTGGTGAACTGCCTGCTTTATGTAGATGATGCTGTACTTTTGGGATCTACACCATCTGAGCTGCAAACACTGGTCACAGTTATGGAAGGAGATTGTAAAGAAAGGGGCTTACATTTGAATGCGATGAAAACCAAAATAATGGTGTTTGAAAGAGACGTAGCCAGAACGGATGTAAGAGTTTTGGTTGATGATGTAGTGCTGGAACAAGTGAATGAAATTGTATACCTTGGTTGTGCTTTTAGCAGGAATGGAAGGTACACCGCGGATGTAGAGAGAAGAGTGAGTGCAGGGAATAGTGTGAATGGAGCGTTGGGTAAACTATTCCAAAGCGAGGTTTTGAGTCAAAAAGATAGACTCGCTTTACATAATTCTGTGCTTATTCCAACGTTATTGTATGGAAGCGAGAGTTGGGTATGTCAGAAAGAGCATTAAAGTAGGATAAATGCGGTCGAAATGAGAGCACTACGGAATATCTGTGGTGTAACGCTCGCTGACCGCATTCGTAATAGTGAGATCCGAGAAAGAGCGGGATGGAAAGAAAGTGTTGGTGTTAAAATGCGGAAGGGCATGCTCCGCTGGTTCGGTCATGTGGAAAGAATGACAGATGAAAGATTGACAAAGCAGATATACAATGCGAATGTGGATGGATGTAGGTACCCGGGGAGACCAAGGCTGACGTTTCACGATCAGATCAATCGAGGCGGCGGCAAATCACTCGTGTGTCGTCGTTGGTACGGTACGGTCGAATTCCTGAGGATGCCTCGGTGTAGAGGCGAAACGTACGTCGAGTGCGATTTGGTGTTCTCTGTGGTGAGTGGTTCGACAAAGTTGGCGAAGGACGTGACAAGTGGTTTTGTTTCCCGTGTTCGGACTCTATTTGTGATCTGGTCGCGGAGGTGGGAGGTGGGAACTTTAGGTAGGGTTGTCACATGTAAAGAACGTGACAATTTATATTGTTTCCCGAGCTCTTCCTATATTCGTGTTCTGGTCGCGGAGGTGGTTGGTGGGAACGTCATTTAGGCTTGTCACATTCTGTGTCGTTTGGGAGGATTATTTGCCACAACAGTTACACTGATTCCGCGGAATTAGCAAAATAAAGGCTTATTTTACATCTGGTCTCTTATTGGTCAGAACGGCTGCTATATTTTGTCTCGATTGCAGGTTATTTCGTAGGTATTTCATGTCCATATATTTAGAGGTCAATGACTATAAGATACAAAAACACAAATTATAAATACTTATGTTCAAGAAAATAGCTATCTTGTATACTGGCACATAATATAAACTATAGTTAATTACTGATAGCTGCCATTGATTGACATTGAGTGTCAGTTAATTCAATAATGATTTGGAGTTGGAGTAAATAAAATCTCTGTGGGCAAGCTCACTTGTACATAAGTCTTTATAATTTGTGGCCTGTATCTTAACAAAGGAAGTGGAGACATAAGTATTTAAACATCCTAATAGTCTCACCATTATTATGCAGTGGAGACATAAGGAATAAGCAGTAGACAGAAGATTCATTAAGGAAATTATCTAAACAACTTCATATAAAAAGCATCAATTTTATTGTCATTGTCATAAAAATTTAATATAAATATAATTTATCAAAATTGGTCCCAACACATCAACAACATATACAAACAACAAAATCATCAATTACATCACATTAACATAACAACTTGAGTATCATTGAAATAAATACTCCGTCAAACATAATATGCTTTACGATAGGAATGTACACTGTTGTATTATATGTGTATAAAGTAGCGGCGGGGGGGCGGCTCACTTGTTGTAGGTGGAGGCGGACACGTTGCCGCCGTGGCCCGTCCAGTTGGTGTGCACGAACTCGCCGGGCCGCGTCACCAGCTCGTACGTGTGGGCGCCGAAGTAGTCCCTTTGTGCCTGGCGACAACCGACAGTTCTGCTATCAATCACAGTCAGACACTACGGACCAACCTCAAACCAAACCAATAACTCGTGTATTAAAAAAAGGGCGTTCAATGTATTCTAATTATGAGTATGAAAGAAAGTTCGGAAAGTCTTGAAAAAACATCATTTCTCAATGTAGTAATAAATGTATTATAAGAGTGAGGTATTCATTTTTCTAAACTTTATAAAAATATTTTTCCGGCTTTTCTTCAAAATGCGCATTAAATAAAGATAGCACGCCACGTTTTGTAAAGTACATCATATTTATCAATGATATTTATTTTTTGTAAAGATTAGTTTTTTTTGTTTATAAGATAAAAAAAATGTATGAAATAGTAACTTGTTTGTGCCATTTCAGCTCTAGCCCTTTCAAAACTAAACACTTTAAACTGACCAAAATTCCAAAACATATCGCAAATACACAGTTAAAGTTAAACGTACATTGATAATGACTGTTTTCAATTGGGGTGGTAGTTACCACGTAACAAAACTATGGTGCGTACCTGCAACAGGTTGGCGGGCAGGCGCGCTGAGCGGTAGCCGTCGTAGAAGGCGGTGGCGGCGCTGAAGGCGGGCGCGGGCACACCGAGCAGCGCGGCCTGCGCGGCCACGGCCCGCAGCGCCTGCTGCGCCACGCCCACCCGCTCCCGGAAGTAGGGCGCCAGCAGCAGCGACGACAGCTCCGGCTGATCGGTGAACGCATCCTGTCGCGACATACGCCACCGAACGTTAAGCTCGACCATGGGAACTTTCTTTCTTTCATGTGCCGATGTACATACGTTTTTACAATTAACTAACTTCCCGACCATATCAAAGACTTACCATTTAATACATTTAAAAAAAATATATTAAATTTAAGTTGTGTGGTTAGTGTAACATTTCAAAATATTTACAGGCAGAAATTCTTGGGATTAATTGCTTAATTGCTCCTCATACCTATCTCAACAAAAAATGTATGTAATATTTTTTTTAAATCAGATTTAAAAGACAAGCCCGCCGAGTTTCTTTTGCCGGATTTTCTCACCGAGATTCAGCGTTTTTAGATTTATATAGAGGCGTCACAAGAATCTTGGTAAGATCCAAGTGAAATAAATTTATATTATATTATGCCTACCTTACCTATAATATCTGTGCACGGCCCTGTTCCCCAATCCCTAAATATTAAAAGCGCCATTTCAATTGCTACTTTTTATTTGTATTTCGCGATTGTTTCGCGAATGTGCCGCCTTCTTGAAACATTACTCATTTTATAGTAAATGTTTTGGATTTTTCGGTTCGTTGTTATGGAGATCTTATACCGTCCAAGATGATCACCAGACGCATGTTTTCAATAACGTCTATTTACCCTAACTCTTGCCGACATAGCTTTTGATTGAGACGCTTCTTGATCGTAATTCTTAATTCAATTGTGATCTAGGACCCGGAATGTAGGCCATCCGTGGAATGCATTAGTTGATCAGCACTCACGCCAGAGGGGCGGGGTGGAGCCCCTCTGCCCACTTCGGGGGTTTGCGTTGACACGCATACCGTGGTTTACGATGGTTTACTTAGCAAGAAAATGAGTACACATACACATACATATCTTCACGCCAAGTCCCTTACGGGGTAGGCAGTGAGTATCGAGTGCCAGACCTCACGATCCTGACAAACCTGTCTTGCTTCCTTCACATTCATAACCCTTTTCATACAAACATGCCGGTTTCGGAGACTCTTGACACCACCCTCGGATAATATCCGATTGATCTGATCGTGAAATGTCAGCCTTGGTCTTCCCGGGTACCTACATCCATCCACATTCGCATTGTATATCTGCTTTGTCAATCTTTCATCTGTCATTTTTCCCGCACGCATTCCCACATTCAATGATCTTAACCTTTGAAGACATTTG
>NJDC01003927.1:84673-103363 GCA_002245475.1 Calephelis virginiensis
CGTCGCCTCCAGGGAACGCCCTAACCCGCTCTGCGGTACTTTTACGGGCCAGCATTGCAGTCCAATAGACTGGCAGGGATCGCGACGTGCACGCTTCTGGCCAATGACCCCCAAGAAAATGGGTGTCCGCTATAATTGATTGTTCGCGAGTACGGTAATGTTTGTAAACAGTGCAGTGAGTGACTGAGTAGCTACTCTATTGTTATGATGAGCGCTTTGTTTTGTTGTGTGTGTCTGTGTTTGGTAAAAAAATCTAAAACAATTAAACCAGATCCTTTAAGAGACGTTTTATTGTTCCACATCATGTCCCTGTGATGGAGTTCGCGGAGTCTAATCAAAACAGGCGTTGTTTTTCTTTAAGAACACCAAGACAGTGACAGATTTCAATGAAATTTGAGGAAAACTGATTTTTAAAAATTCTTGTTACTAACAAGTATTTCATGCTAATCTTCAAGGAGCCATGTAATAAAAACATTTTTCTTCTCAAACGTGCCTCGTACCCCTCGACACTTAATGATAAGAATTCTGACTGATTCTTCAATAAAGAAGCAGCTTTCGAAATAAGACACTTGAAGTTTGAGAAGTCCTGTGCTAATAAATTTAATTTAGGAGCTACCAAAAACCTGAAGAAGCTTTTTTCTGAATTTTGGATGCAAAATCTCTTTATGGTTAGATGACATCGCAAATGATCAATCCATAAAACTTGTATGTATATACAAGGTCCATGGATGGTGAAACTTTTTAGGATAATTGATTAAGTATGATGTTTAAATGGTAGAATAACTAAATAAAATATAAGCTGATAAATTGAAATTAAAACTAAATTAAAAATTAAAACACTCCAAAATACGTCTGTACCTACCTGATACCTACCCTCACAAAAGAATAATAATTCGTATGCCATATTTGGGTATTGTTATTGTAACGCGTGATGAGTCCTTGTGAATACGAGGTCTTTGACCAAATCAAGACAATGTAATGCAATTGTTGGGAGTCGGTTTTTTGCAGATTTCTTGCGCTAAATAATTATTTTTAATATTTTGTTGAGAACCTTTTTTTAGTTGCGAGCTAGAGTTTCGCTAACCACAGAGAGAAAAACTGCGATACCTTTATGTTTCCGAGGAAAGCGCTCCGGATGATGCAGCCACCGCGCCACATGAGGGCGATGCTGCCGTAGTTCAACTTCCAATTGTTCACCTGCAGAATATAATTCACTTTATTTGTAACAGTCTCTACGCTATACACTTACTTATACTACACTATACACCAGACCCGGCGAACTTCGTATCGTCCCGTATTGACAGCAAGTAACGGCATAGAAGAGAATTTTTATTCCAAATCTTCATCAAAGATGAATTATTGATTTGTTATACAAATTTACACCCCTAATAGGTAAAGGTCATAATTTCTGTACATTTTGTTTGATTTCTGATTTTCAAGACACACGTATACAGATTCTTAACGTAATGCTAGCATAAATCAAATAAAGTACGAAAGACTGCATCCTATATTTTTTATTAATTGTATTTATAGCATAATATCATTTCACTATGGAAAAGTTGGTGCAAAACAAGAATTTACTATGTTGAAAATGCTTCTAGGCGTTTTGGGTTTCAAGTTAAATGCCAAGTCTACCAGACTGCCCGTCGAACCTCATTATTATAGGTCTGCGGTCTGTCCAGTGTAGGACCATCGCGGGCAGTACGGCGAACTAGCCAGTCGCGTGTTCGAGCGATCTCATTTTGTCTGCGCGGGGCAGACTTGTCCGTCCAGACCTGACCAGTGCAGTCCTTGTCCTTCCAGTACAGACGACAGATTGGAGTAAATTAATGAGTTTAAACGTCTTAAGTCGTTTAATATATATTTTTACGGAAAGTCAAGTAAGGAAGGAGTTCATTTTTGTGGTATAGACAGCAAACATATCCCTGTTTATTACCAATAATACAAGCTTGTCGGAGCGAAAACATATTCTATCTACTGGCCGATACATGAGCCGCCGGGCTGATAGCCCGGGAGCGTACAACTTGTGGGCGTTTGTCCAATAAAGAACTTGGAAATATCAGAACAAAGTCGTAACACGTGATCTTTCGATCCTGATGTCCACACTCTATCATTCAGTACTCTCGCACTAACAAGTAGCGTATGCCTATCCGTTGCCAACCAAACCATCGTGAACATAGGAATAAGCATTCCACTATGACAACAAAAGTAAATCCCCGAAGGGGAAGGGAGAGCTCCACCCCGCTCTTCCCGCGTGAGTGCCAACCAAATAATGCACCCCCCGAATGACCCACAACCCGGGCCGTAGATCATAATTGAATTAACAATTACGATTTAGAATTATCTCTTTGCCATCCTATGACAGGGAGAAACCTATTACCAGTGGCGACCTCCGTAGTGGACAGCGGTCCGAACGCTGCAAGGTGTTCACAAAGAATGCCTCGCGAAGCATGCTCGCTTTGACTTATATAGCCGTAGCAGCCGACAAACAAGCTAATAAGACAACACCAAATCAAAATTAAAATCAAAATCCATATTGAAATTAAAATCAAGATCAAGATCAAATTAAAATTAAACTCAACACTCAATTTCAAAATTAAACCCAACTTAAATCAATGGGGCCCTCATATTGAGAAGCTGGCACATGGGCTTAGTTCAGCAGCATTTGCAGTAAAAAAAATGATAACATTAACAGATGTTGAAACGGCCCGAATAGTATACATTTTTAGGTATTTTTATAGTTTAATGTCTTATGGGGTACTTCTTTGGGGAAATTCTGCACATATAAATACCATATTGGTCTTACAGAAAAGAGCTATTAGAGCTATTTATAATCTTAAAGGATTACCTCCGAGAAAAATTCAAAGAAATAAATATTTTAACCTTCAGTTCTCAAAACATTTAATGTACGTTAAAAAATCTATGTATGTTTACAAAAAATGCGATGTTCACGACATTAATACGAGGAATAAAAATAATCTAGCCGTATCCATAAAATTAGTAAATCCTTTTTGGGTCAATGTGTAGGTTCCTACAATAAGCTGCCTATTGGTATTAGAGATATACCTTTAAATAAGTTTAAAAAATGTATCAAAGCAAAATTATGTCAAAAAGGCAATACAGTCGCTGAGTATTTGGAAGGTGAACATGCTTGGGAATAGAGGTTTCAATCTCCCACTGCAATTTGTAATGTGATTTGTTCTACCTTTTATTTAAGTTGAAGTAAGATTGTAATTTATATTTTTAATTTAGTTTATATTGTTACTATTATTATTGAAAAAAGACAAGCCCGCTGATCATCTCAGTGTGTGGCCGCGATTCCGATCCGGTGGTAGTTTAAAAAAAATGTCGACGCGCACAAATACCACTTGAATGGTTCAAGTGAATAAAGATTTTTCTGATTATTATTCTGAAAATTAACTTTTAAATTAATAACGTTATCACTGACTGACTAACGTTAAACATTTTTAACGGTCTTTAAAGCCCTGCTTTTGGAAAGAAAAATTTTACATTCTTGTCGAAAATGTTTCTTTACCGCCGAATATAAGCACCGGCGCCTACGATACGTTTTAAATAGCTACAAAACGTACCGGTCACACAAAACAAACATGACAGAATGGCGTAATTAGCAAAATGTATGCAATCATATTTAGTAAGTGTGAGTATACCTTGGCGGCCTCCCTGAGTAGCATGAAGCCTTGTGCGTACGAGATGAGTTTGGCAGCGTAGAGCGCGTCCCGCAGCTGCAGCAGGAACTCCTGCTTGTCGCCGGTGAAACGCGCTGCCGGACCCGCTAGCGCCGCGCTCGCAAGCTTCCGCTCCTCTGAGACACACACGCCACGTACATGAGACCACTTCATTTATCAAAAATAGAGTTTAAAAAAATACTTACGTACTCACAGCTATGACACAATTATAGTAATCGGGATAATGTTAACTTATTAATTTATTTACGTAAGAAACTTTACGCCCCACCCGCCATTTTAATATCTATATGTAATTAAAATATTTTTCCCTAGGTATTGTTATCAGTTGATGTCCTACAATGTTGATGTGTTACACTGAAAATCCCGGCCGTAGCCGAACAGGTGTGTCCGTACCCGTGAGCGCGGAGAGACAGCGCGCGAAGACAGCCTCGCCGATGAGCGTGACGGGCACGCCGTACTCCAGCGCCGCGATGCCCGTCCACTTGCCCGTGCCTTTCTGTCCCGCCGAGTCACGGATCTGCTCCAACAGGTACGAGCCTAGATATCGCACAACACAAGCAAAATAAATATTTTAACTCTGGACAAACTATATCCTTACTTGCTATATGTTCGACTAATATCCATATATTAATCAATACAACTATTCGGTAGGACAGGAATCCTATAAATATCTAAAATAATATTGAAAAGTATACACATCTATGGTCATCAAACAAGTCCCAGTCTCTTTTGTCGAGAATCGAACAAGCCTTTTGGATGATCGATAGAGTTTGGCGTGTACCTACTCAATATTCGTGCGGTACTCAGTATGTAAAAAAAATTACATACAATTAAAGAAAGAAAGAAAGATAAGAAAGAAAATTACTTATTTGCGGAATATGTGTGTAAATGAGATGTTACAAAAATATTTAAGTAAGTATATCAACATATTCTACTATATTTTGGTGTGCAAATATTTTGACATTTATAAAAATATTATTTAATTACATGTGCTTTAACTTTTAAGCCAATTACATACATATCTTCACGCCAAGTCCCTTACGGGGTAGGCAGTGAGTATCGAGTGCCAGACCTCACGATCCTGACAAACCTGTCTTGCTTCCTTCACATTCATAACCCTTTTCATACAAACACGCCGGTTTCGGAGACTCTTGACACCACCCTCGGATAATATCCGATTGATCTGATCGTGAAATGTCAGCCTTGGTCTCCCCGGGTACCTACATCCATCCACATTCGCATTGTATATCTGCTTTGTCAATCTTTCATCTGTCATTCTTTCCACATGACCGAACCAGCGGAGCATGCCTTTCCGCATTTTAACACCAACACTTTCTTTCCATCCCGCTCTTTCTCGGATCTCACTATTACGAATGCGGTCAGCGAGCGTTACACCACAGATATTCCGTAGTGCTCTCATTTCGACCGCATTTATCCTACTTTCATGCTCTTTCTGACATACCCAACTCTCGCTTCCATACAGTAACGTTGGAATAAGCACAGAATTATGCAAAGCGAGTCTAGCTTTTTGACTCAAAACCTCGCTTAGGAATAGCTTACCCAACGCTCCATTCACACTATTCCCTGCACTCACTCTCCTCTCTACATCCACGGTGCACCTTCCATCCCTGCTAAAAGCACAACCAAGATATACAATTTCATTCACTTTCAACTGAGGCTTTTACCTCCTCATCCCACCATGCGTCACCATTCATCGACTTTTGCGTCTTTGCACTCTCATACCTCTTTCGCAACATCAACCATACTATCTTTTAAAACATTCCAACAGTCATCCACGTCATAGTCCGGTAGGCACACACTATTCAGCCTGTCTTGGACTTGACTCTCATACATGCTTCCTACACTCGGGTCTTGCAACTTTTCACTCTTAATCCTTTCAAGCCCTCCAAATGGAATACGTACTCGCCAGTGCCTCCACTTCTTAAACAGACCCCTAAACCGGCTAATAACCAAGTAGTGGTCCGTGTTAAGAATTGGGCCTCTCAAGGCTCTCGTGTCCATTAAACACTTCCTGAGGCGACTATCAACCAAAATCAAATCTATCGTACTCATTTGATAGTTCCTTCTCCATGTATACGTATATATGTCCTTATGCTGAAACATTGTGTTAGACACAAGAAGATTTCTTTCCACACATAAATCTACAATATGCTTACCAGCATCATTCATTCTCTTATCACCATAGGGTCCAAGAACGGCCTCGTAACCGTCCCGTCGCGTCCCCACCCAACCATTCAAGTCACCACACATAATCACTTTTTTATTTCCTATATTTCCTCGTCGTATATTTCCTCGTTGCCACCAAATCTAACCAAGTCTAAGAACTCACGGAGCGGTTTTCACCCGCGGCCACGGGGATTGCGGGCCCGCAGGTTATATAGAATGTAGATTTACACAAGCTGTCATTGTCAACACACTGTCATTTGTTTTTTAATTTGGCGTGGTTCAGATTAATGTGGCGTGTGACGCAATTATAACGAAATTAAGCCGTTAAAATTTTCGCTCAATTAATTTTTACCATCAATTTGCATGACCCACTGAAGGTTCGGCACTGAAGTTTTGCACTCGATGGATACCGCTTTTTTTAATTTTTTTTTTAACGGGAACGGGAGACCAAAAACTGTTACGTGTAGAGTGGAGCAGAAAATTTTAGAAAAGTTATTCTATTAGTATATGGAGATAATATGGGATAATAATGGAGAAGAGTCATTATCTGTCTATAACATTGTGACAGATGACGAAACCTGAGTATATTGTGTCGAACCGGAAAGCAAACTCTAGTTACAGGAGGGTTGATGAGTTACCAACAAAAGTTAAGAAGAGTCGGGCACTGGCAAAAAAGGACAGTCTCTGCAAATTGGTACGTAAACCATTGCTGCCTCAGTGTCTTGGAAAAAGTTGGCGAAAAGCGTCCTCGCAGTCATGCCATCCTTGACCACGACAACGCATCTGCACATTCCGCTAAGAGAACGACTTCGTATTTAAAGGTTTTGAATGTGTAACTGACGCTACATGTATGAAGCATCCGCCGTACAGTACGATCTTCGCACCAAGCGACTGTTTCTTACTAACAAGAATAAAATATAAACTTAGAGGTTTATGATTCTCCAGCCCAGTATCGGCGGTGAATGCATTTCAAAAAGCAGTTAAAGTGGCTGAAGGCTGGGCCCATTGCTTCACACAATAGTTCCAATAAACTTTGAGAAGCAATAAATTAATCATAAACATCATCGCCGCTGTGGTCGGGCGGTCCGGGTGTTGGACTTGACTTCGTGAGGTTCATGAAAGAAAATGTGTTTTTACCAATTTTCTAATAAAAAAATGTTGCTCGGGATTGGATAAGTGCCCGATTGGCGATAGACATTACAGCTACACACATACATATGTTAACGCCAAGTCCCTTACGGAGCATGCATAGAGTATCGATTGCCAGACCTCACGATTTTGACAAACCTGTCTGGCTTCCATCACATTCATACAAATTTCATACAAACACGCCAATTTCGGAGCCGACATGAATGAATGATGTATGACATTATATCTAGTCTTATTAATCAAAATCTAAAAACGATTACCTAAGTATTTACATTTAACTTACACTAGAGAAGAGGGTTAGGACTCACCGTCGCTGTTTTTGTACTTAAGAATATCGCGAGTGATCTCGATAAGGAAGGAGTCGAGTTCGCCCCTGTTCCACTCTTCGAAAACGCCGGACATCTCCTCCTGATCCATGCCTGCAAGAACGCGCAATTATTATTATTCGATATTTGGCTTTTTCATCATCGACACTGAGTGTAGGTACAGCTGAAAGCGCAACTATTCCCATAATCTATATACCCTTTGAATAAATTATATTTCCTTGATCGTAGCATCACGAATGAACGGATCGATCAATCTTGTTATTTATTGTTTTATTTTGTAATTAATAGTTTTGTCAGAAAAAACATTTCATGGTTAGGACCGGACAACGTCTTGCAGTTCATCTAGTGCCCAATAGTCACAGCATTCCATCACCGAAGAGAGCCCCAGACAGGCAGACAGGCCATCTTTTGTTTAAAAAACTAATTATAATTTAATCAAACAGATACATTTCCTTAAATGAAAAAAGTGTCAGTAAGAGAATTCTTTAAAAAGGTATTTTAAAAACCTACGAACTCCCCGTGTTAGTCCGAGCTTTTGTGTAGAATAGACAATTTGCCTTCCTGCCAGGCAGCTCGTAAAAGGTGACATTTGACTAGGTGGTAGAGTTTCACAGCAACTAGCCCGGATTAGTACCACTGCCCTACCTGTTCCTGCCTTCCAATATCATCAAATAATAAATACAAAACTTATACAAAAGTGAATATTTCAAAAGTTTAAAATTATCCAACCGGCCGTTACTAAATCCTTTGTAAAATTTAAATTTTCTATTGAAACCTTGGAGCTTTATCGAAATATTATAGTCTATTTTAAGGAGGTATATCCAACCAAATTAAAATGAATTCAACTTATGGAAATACTGAATTTGAAAACATCGACTTCAACAACATTAAGGAAAAAGAACAGTGCAATGTCAACTGAGTCGGTAAATTCATTTGAAACTTCTCCTACTCGAACTATTTGGCCAGGAGCTTGCCAGACTTATCTTCTTTAAGCGACAACCATAAAGATCTGCAAGAAGAAATTAACATGGTAAAATGTCAGAAAGTGAACACCGTGAGATAGAGAACTTGATTTTAGAAAATAATTCGTTGCACAGGGTAAATGAGGAACAAAGTAAGAACATCTCAGTTTTGAATCAATTGGCCTATATTTTCACCTTCAAAATTTAAACTTGATGGTTACTATACAGCTTCTTATTTCTCGCGCAATAACCAGCGTCGTGGTGGACCCTGTATATTAGTGTGTAAAGCTATTCAATATAAAACTCTTGATTTACAAATACACATACCATATTCTTTTGAATGCTGTGCAGTTGACATAATAAACTGTAATTTAATAATAATACTCGTATGTACATATCGCACTCCTAATTCAAATTTAGATGTTTTTCTTAATAAATTTGAATTATTATTAGAAAATATAATGAAAAATTCTAAAAAGAAATTTGTTGTATGTGGAGATGGAGGTGGAGATTGGAACATAGACCTTTTACAATCTACCAATACTTACAAAAAAATAATAAGCATTTTAAAAAATAATAATTTTTGTCACCATATCTTAAAATTTACTAGAAAAAATGGATCTAATTGCTAACAATTTAGATGATGTTCGTTCGGATACTCATATTCTTGGTTTATCTGACCATGAAACTGCACAAAGTATACAAGTAGACATTCAACCAGTGTCACTTTATAAACCGAACTTTTAAAACGAACAAAGCATTTCTTTGGCAATGAGAATATTAACAAATTTTATGAATGCCTGTCATCTTTAAGTTTTAGTGAATTTTTTACTATTGATAATTGTGAAGATGCCTTTAATGAGTTCCATGATACCTTGACTTTATTTTCTGAATTATGTTTTGCCAAAATTCAAATTAAAGTTTCGCATAAACCAACAAAAAAGAAATGGCTTTCCAAGGGTTTTAAAGTGTTGTAAAGTAAAACGGCAATTACATTTAAATTATCATTGTTCCCAATGTAACAAAAAGGGGAATAAAATAAATTATATATATTATAAAAAGGTGTTATAATAATGTATTCTAAAATCTCAGAAACAAGCATCAACAATGCCTATATTGAACAATATTCTAATAAATGCCAAGCTTTATGGGATGTAATTAAAAATTCATTTCAAAATAAAACGTCTAAACACGAGATCGAACAAATTAAAATTAACAACTTAGTATATACTGATTCCCAAGCAATTTGTAATCATTTCAATGCGTTCTTTATAAATCCAGACTAAGTCATGTAAAAAAAATCAGCCCGGTTATATATAATAATTTGTCTAATCATAATAAAACTATGTTTCTGACACCAGTAGATGAACACGATATAATAAACTCAATAAATAATTTGAAAAATACAACAGCAACTGGCTATGATAATATAAGCACATCAATATTAAAGAATGTTGCCAGTGTTATAGCAAAGCCTGTTTGTCATATAATTAATTTATCATTCTTAGAAGTAAAATACCTAGATTGCTTAAAAAAGTCTATTGTCAAGCCATTATTTAAAAAGCGGATACTTGTGATATGAACAATAATAATAGACTTGTGATATGAATAATAATAGATGAATATAAAGTTATAACTTTAGTTCCCGTAATTTCTAAGTTTTTTTTTAAAAATGTACGACAAATTTACAAATAGCTGTATTTACTTAATTTTACCTTATTAAAAATAATCAGTATGGATTTAGAAAAGGCAGGTATTTGCATATTTTAACTTAGTTAAGAAAGTAACTGAATGTCTTCATAGCAAAAAGTATCCACTATCTGTATTTTTAGAAATGAGTAAATCGTTTGATTTTATATCACATGAAATTTTGTTAACAAAACTTGAGAGATATGGCATTAGAGGTAAATCGTTAGATTGGTTTAGAAGCTATTTAGATAATAGAAAACAGTGTGTTGAAATATATAGACTAATTAGTGGCAACCGCAAAAAGGTCTACTCTTCAAATTATTGTTTAATGACTGCGGTGTACCACAAGATAGAGCGTTTTAGGTCCATATTCAAAAATTTTCAAAAAGGCTTGTACCCTTGCTAAATCCTTGTATTTGAAAAATACTATTAAACAATCTTCAAATAAAATAAAAACTACATGGAACATTATCAATTGTGAAACCGGGAAAACCAGAATGTTTCATAATGACTTCAGTTTGAAGATTGACAATGTGGACATAAAAGGTGAATTGGACGTTGCAATGCAGTTTGAACATTTTTTCACCAATGTTGCAGCAGAAACTACTAGAGTTCTTAACTCTTCACCAATCATTGCAGAATCATTATTGAAGCAACATGTAACAGAGTGTAACAATAATTTTGAATTTTCGTTGGTTGATAAAAATGACATAATAAAAGCCTTTAATTCATTAAAAATGAAGAATACTTTAGATTTATGGGGTCATTCTCTAAAAATGGTTGCATCAGTAATAAATGTAGTTGCTCCTTACCTAGCTGTAATATTCAATTGTTGTGTTTCAAATGGCGTTTTTCCTGACCTAATGAAAATTAGTAAGGTTATACCTCTATTTAAATCTGGTAGTTCGTCTGATCCCACCAACTATCGACCTATGTCCGTTCTGCCTACCCTTAGTAAAATATTTGAAAAAATTATACTTAATTAAATGTTAATGTTAAAATGTAACCTATTGGGGTTATTTCATAATAAACAATTTGGTTTTAAAAGGGGTAGATCAACAGTCTATGCTGGTGTTGAATTGTTAAAGAATATTTATGAAGCCTTGGAGGACTCTCAGGATGCACTCGGTGTATTCTGTGATTTGTCCAAGGCATTTGATTGCGTTAACCATGATACTCTGATCAGGAAACTTCGCCATTATGGAATTAAAAATAAGTCACTCGATCTTCTGATTTCTTATTTGAGCGGGAGAATTCAGAAAGTCGAGATTAATGGTGTAAAATCGACAGGTGCTGCTGTTACCCTGGGTGTCCCCCAGGGCTCCATTCTGGGACCATTTTTGTTTCTCATATACATAAATGACTTGCCTTACTACGTAAGGGATAATCATGGAATAGTGTTGTTTGCGGATGACACTTCACTATTATTTAAAGTGAAAAGACAACTGGGTAAGTATGACGAAACGAACGATGCTATTTCAAAAGTTGTACACTGGTTCAATGTAAACAATCTCTTTCTAAATGAAAAAAAAAATAAGTGCATAAAATTTTCAATGCCTAACGTAAGGCAAGTAGATACCAATGTACAACTCAATGGGAACAAACTGGACCTAGTAGATTTCACCACATTTTTAGGAATCACTGTAGATAAAAAGTTACAGTGGGGCCCACACATTGCAAAACTTGCCATCAAATTGAGCTCAGCAGCTTACGCTGTTAAGAAAATAAGGCAGTTAACAGATGTCGACACTGCTAGAATTGTGTATTTTAGTTATTTCCACAGCATCATGTCCTATGGCATTCTTCTCTGGGGAAGCTCGGCCGAGGTAAACACAATATTTGTCTTGCAAGAGGGCTATACGGGCAATTTATAATTTAGGCCCAAGAGTTTCCCTCAGGGAAAAGTTTAAAGAAATAAAAATTCTAACAGTGACTTCTCAATATATTTTTGAAAACTTGATATATGTCTATAGAAATATTAGTTTGTTTAAGAAAAATTGTGATGTACATGCTGTAAACACAAGGAATAAAAACAATCTTGTTGTGCATAAGTCTCGTCTCCACAGAATCAGTAATTCTTTCATGGGCCAATGTATACGTTTTTACAATAAACTTCCCGAGCATATTAAAGACTTACCATTTAATACATTTAAAAAATGTATTAAGATAAAGTTGTATGGAAAAGGTTATTATAAGATTTCAGAATATTTAGAAGACAGAAATGCTTGGGATTAATTGCTCCTCATGCCAATCTCTGCCAATTATTTGTGAATGTAATAAACTTTTGTAAATTAGATTTATAAGAAAAAAGACAAGCCCGCTGAGTTTCTTTTGCCGGATCTTCTCAGTGAGTGGCCGCGTTCCGATCCGGTGGTAGTTTTTAGAATTATATAGACGCGTTACAAGAATCTGTATATGGATCTACGTAATAAAAGCTATTTTGAATTTGAATTACTTTTTTTAAATTTACATAAATAATCTGCCTGATGCTATTAACCATGATTCTGTCTTATTTGCCGATGATACTACCCTTCTCATCACGTGTAAGAATAGAAGTAAAAGAAACGACTGTAACTTTAAACAAAGTGGCAGAATGGTTATATGAGCATAATCTTAAAATAAATCTCACAAAAACGAATAACGATTTTACCAACTTTTTAGGAGTTAAAATTGATAAATATTGCAATTGGAAATCACATATTGACTCTGTATGCAATTAAATTGTTTGGTTTTGTATATGTATTGAGAAGAATAAGAGAAGTAACAGGCTTTAATGCATCTTTCTTAACTTATCATGGGTATGTTTTTTCTTTTTTGCAATATGGTATTCCTATTTGGGGAGATTCTGATTTAATTAGAATCTTTAGAGTACAAAAGAAGTGTATACGAGCAATATGTAGTGTTAACCAATTACATTCATGCAAACCACTTTTTAAGTCGCTTAAAATTTTACCTTTACCTTGTTTGTATATCTTGGCTGTATATGTATTTGTAAAAAAACATTATCAATTGTTTAAAACAAGTGCTGAAATGTTGGGAATTTCATGTTTTAGAAATAGTGAGAAATTGCATGTGCCGAACAAAAAACTTAACATTTATAAAAATAATGTTTACTGCATGTCCCTTCGTATATACAACCAAATTCCTGATAATCTCAAATCACTTTCATTAAAAAGATTACGAAGGAAAAAAATATAAAGTAATTGTAATAATAATTAATCATATATCATGAAAGTCATGGTTGCCGAGGAGTTTGCTTCGCCGTTTCTTCTCCTGTCTGGCTAGGTTTGGAAACGGTGGTAGTTTACGGTAAATTTGATTTAATTATAGTTTTCAAATGTTTAGTAATAAATAATTAAAACTAGTTATAAATATAAATAATTGGTTTAAAAGTTAAAATATATGACATTAGATATTTTTTTATAAATATTAAAATATTTGCACACCAAAATATGGTATATGTTGATATATATATATTTTATTGTAACATCTCATTTACACAAATATTCCTCAAATAAATAATATTCTTTCTTTTTTTCTTAAAAAAAATTTATAATTATAAAGGGATTTTTTCTCACCTGAATCTAGAGAAACTATCCCCTGATCCTTATACTACTGACTCTTACGTTACCACCTCTCTCACTTTCCACCCCTGTACTTTTGACACCATGCTTTTGAAACCCGATCAGGATCAGAAAAAAACTTTATTCCCTTGAACCATACAAGTGGTGTGTGTGCGCGTCGACATTTTTTTAAATTACCACCGGATCGGAACGCGGCCACACACTGTGAAGATCCGGCGAAAGAAATTCAGCGGGCTTGTCTTTTTTCAATAATAATAGTAACAATATAAACTAAATTAAAAATATAAATTACAATCTTACTTCAACTTAAATAAAAGGTAGAACAAATCACATTACAAATTGCAGTGGGAGATTGAAACCTCTATTCCCAAGCATGTTCATCTTCCAAATACTCTGAGACTGTATTGCCTTTTTGACATAATTTTGCTTTGATACATTTTTTAAACTTATTTAAAGGTAGATCTCTAATACCAATGGGCAGCTTATTGTAGAAACGTCTACATTGACCTTAAAAGGATTTACTAATTTTAAGGAGACGAGTTTTGTATGCGGCTAGATTATTTTTATTCCTCGTATTAACATCGTGAACATCACATTTTTTTTGTAAACATACAATTTTTTTTTAACAAACATTAAATTCTCATAAATGTATTGAGAACTAAAGGTTAAAATATTTATTTCTTTGAATTTTTCTCGGGGATTCCCCCCTAGAAAAATTCAAAGAACTTACTTTAAGATTATAAATAGCTCTAATAGCTCTTTTCTGTAATACAAATATAGTATACATATCTGCAGAATCACCCCAAAGAAGTATCCCATAAGACATTAAACTATGAAAATAGCTAAAATATACTATTCGGGCCGTTTCAACATCTGTTAATGTTATTATTTTTTACTGCAAAAGCTGGTGAACTAAGCCTATATGCCAGTTTCTCAATATGAAGACCCATTGTAATTTATTATAAATTGTGATGCCTAAAAAGACAGTGGATTCAACCAGATCCAGTTTAGATCCATTTAGTTGTACATTGGAATCTACTAGCCTAACATTGAGAATTGAAAATGTAATACATCGAAATGTATAGTCTTATTATAATTTAAAAGAAGATTGTTAACTGTGAACCAATATACAACTTTGGATATCGCATTGTTCACTTCGTCATACTTACCTAATTGCCTTTTCACTTAGATATAAGTGAAGTGTCATCCGCGAACAAAACAATATCGTGGGTATCCCTTATGTAATAAGGTAAGTCATTTACATATACAAGAAACAGAAATGGACCAAGAATAGAGCCCTGCGGTACACCAATCGTAACCGCAGAACCAGAAAAGTTTTACCATTTATTTTAAAGCTCTAAACTCTATTATATATATCCACCGTGTTTTTGACAGCTCACCGAAAAACGAAACCATGGGTTCTGTACATGATAGACATGCATATGCAATTGGAATTTTGTGTCGGAAATTTCATGAATTTCGTAATTTTTTTAATTGATTTCACTACTATTTCATTCATACTGTCTAATGCAACATTTTTATAAAAAATCTCATAAATAGTCAGTTTTTACTAAAAACAGCAATGTATTAAAACAGCGTATTTCAATTTTAATTCTCCGTCAGCTGTGGCAAAGAAAATAGTCAACACCTTATAAGGCAAGGTTATTGCACTTGACAAGGCACGTTGAGTGAGCGTCACAGCGTCTGCTGTCTCGCTCACTCGAGCTCACTTCGAGCCGCGAATGCCTCTTTGAAAGATGCCGCGAACGCCGCTTGATCTGCCACGACACTGATAGTGATCGACTAGATGCGACATTCCAAAAAATAATTTATTGTATTAATTTGAATAATACTTTTTTAATTTAATGTTGTATGAGTAAGTGTGTAATACTAATTTATAATAATAATTATTCTTTAATCAAATTCACTTCTTCTGTCTAGGTAATGAAACTCGTTTGTTGTGAAGTGCTTAAACTTAGTTAATTTTTTGTTACTAGATTAATTATAATTACGGAATAGTTAGAAAAGTAAAGAACTTTACACTTCGTTATTCGTTTTCTTATGATTTAACTATGACAGTTACAAATGACCCCAGGCATGTTGTAACTAAGTTAAATCTTGGAATCCTTGGAAGAATAGGCAACTAAGCAGTTCTTAAGTGGCGAGCATTGCTTTCTCTGTCACTGCAATCGTGTCCTTGACTTGATGGCAAAATCCTGCTCCCGGATTATTATCCTAACCACTTATATCTGACACCATAGTGTAAATGTTAGCCTAACAGTTAACAATATTACATAACATTGTTAAGTGTAACTCAAAAACTACAAGTAGGATATTGAGAAAGTTTATGTGGGACTATACATTTTTGCTATCTTTCGAAAAAAGTATTATCAAATTGTAAGCGGTACAATGAAATAGTGGAGTCGGTTTTTGCAGTTTTACTGTGCTTAATTATGATCGCATTTCAAGATTTGAGGAAATCCTAAGAGGGTTTCCTTATTTTACCTAAAAATAATTTAAGCGTAGTAAAACTGCAAAAAAACCGACTCCAATTACGAAGTAGCGATTTTATAATCCTTTTTCCGAAATGAAGCTAATGAATCCTAAATGCACCTCGTCTCGTATTGCCAATGGTTCCAAAACCAACATGACACAGATGCCACGTTTGCTGCGCACGTTATTTGGACTGATGAGTCTACATTCACAAGGAATGGGATGTGGAACAGACGTAACGCCCATATCTGGACTCATAGCAACCCGTTTTCTGTGCAGGAGACAGAGTACCAAACACGTTGGTCGGTGAATGTGTGGGCCGGTATTTTTAATGACAGAATTTTGGGACCTGTGTTTCTTCCAGACCGCTTAAACGGCAAACAATATCGAACGTTTCTGGAAACGAGTTTAGAAGAAATGCTAGAAGAGATACCTTTGGCGCAATTGCGGGATGCTTGGTATCAACATGACGGTGCTCCTCCACATGTGTCGCTTAGTGTACGGCAATAGCTTAACGAGTCGTTTGGAGAACGATGGATAGGTCTGTTCGGCCCACAACCTTGGCCAGCACGTTCGCTAGATTTAACCCCGCTGGTTTTTTTTCTTTGGGGCTACATCAAAGACCAAGTGTTTGTTGGTGAGTGCCCTACTGCGGAAGATATGCGTGCCAGGATTCATAGTGCTTTTACGGAATTGCGTTTGGCATGTGCACAAGATCCGTCGTTAATGTCTCGGCTCCACTCAGAAACGCCTGTGAGCAAGTTGGTGGGTGTTATTTCGAACCTTTTCTTTTACGAAGCAATCGAGATTGAGGCAGGTATGAGCATAGTTTTAAATCTTTTATCTAGGTTAATTATGTAATCTAGGTTAATTATGTTATCTAGGTACTTCTTACCTACATATCAAAATCCATTATTTCTAAACTTGTGTTTAAATATGTATTTTTGTGCTCTATGAAAAGATTCGATTTAGATTTAACGACTACTTGATAATGCAGGAGTATAATTTTCTACGTTGCGTATGATTCGACCGCATAGTGTCTAGGTGCGGCTTGATGCTTACAATTTGTACGTTATACATTACGGGCGGAAAAAATGCTAAATATTCAACCACTTATTTCCGACAAAAACTGTAAACGGAATTTTTAAGTCTGATATGTATATGTATAAACTACCACAGAAGTTTTCGTTACGGTGTCAATTACACCCAATTATATATAGAGCTTTGTTCTTAATTCCGTAATAGCGTAATTTCCTGATCAAAGTATCATGATGAACACCGTCCAAAGCCTTTGAGAGATCACAGAATACAGCTAATGCATCATGCGAGTTCTCCCAGGCTTCAAATACATTTTTTAATAATTCCACGCCTGCATCAACGGTTGAGCAACCTTTGGTAAATCCAAATTGTTTATTATGTAACAATTTGTTCACATTGAAGTGATTTAACATCTGATTAAGTAATATTTTTTTGGAATTTAAATCTAACATTAATTTTGGATTTTATTGCTTGCTATTATACGTATTTCGGTGAATTACAAGTAAGACGTCATTATATTTTACTAACCACTACTTATCGAGTCTCTTTTTTGAGATTCGTATTATAGAGTATAAATATGTATTATACTTAGTAGGGAAATACCATTTTGTTCGAATTACAAAGTCTAAATAATTCGAGATACAGCGTATTTAGGGGTTCAGTGGAAAGGAATCACAATTTATTCGACTTACTGAGGATTTCGGCTTCACGAGGTTCGAGTTATAGAGATTCCACTGTATAACTAAGGAACTGGGTTTTGACAAGGTGTCGGCGAGATGGGTACAGAGATTGCTTTCAGCAGACCAGAAAAGAGTTCGACTGGCAATTTCACGTGATTGTTTAGAGCTTTTTGAGGCAGATCCCGCTGATTTTTAGACACGTTTTATAAAAATGGATGAAAGCTGGGTCCATCATTATACTGCTAAGTTGAAAGAACAGCCCAAAAATGTAAGAAATCTGGTTCACCAGACCCTAAGAATGCGAAGACAGTTTTGTCGACAAACAAAATTATGGCGTCAATTCTTTGGGATGCGAGAGGGGTTATTTTAGTAGATTATTTACCAAAAGTCAAAACAACTGAAACTGACATGAAAAATCTTTCCATCACCAGCTGTTTAACGTCTCGATTCAGGATACCTAGACCTTCTGACATACTGAAGATATTTGTAAATATCGGTTGCGGAATGAGATCTGAGAGATATTGTTTCTGAACCCTAATTAAAATATAGAGATATCTGTAGATCTAATTTAAATTATTTTTGTTTGAAATTATCATGAAAAAACCTAAGATGAAAATGGTTTTACGTGGAGATTTGAATATAGACCTTATACAATATGCCAATATTTTTATAAATTTAATAATCATTTTAGAAAATAATAAATTATGTTAACAAACATATTTTGAAACCAACTAGGAAACTTGTGTGCACGACGAGCAAAGACAATGTAGCATACGAGGGTCAAACTGAAAGTTCTTAGAAAATCAAAAACTAAGCATTCTAGCAAGTTATTAGTTTTATTATAACTTTTCAAAATAGCGTCCATTTACATCAAT
>NJDC01003928.1:0-12520 GCA_002245475.1 Calephelis virginiensis
GTGTCTTGGTTGTACCTCTGCCTACCTCTTCGGGGATATGGGCGTGAAGATACTTTTTATTTTTCATATCTTGCATTCTTAGAAGTACATAATATGACATCTGCTTTCGAAACTAGCAACTCGTAAGAGCAGGACGACGACGGTTTGTTTGACACCAACACAATGACGGTTGACCATTAAATGATAAATCTTAAATTCAAATTCAAAATAGCTTTTATTACGTAGATCCAGATACAGATTCTTGTAACGCGTCTATATAATTCTAAAAACTACCACCGGATCGGAACGCGGTCACTCACTGAGAAGATCCGGCGAAAGAAACTCAGCGGGCTTTTCTTTTTTCTTATAAATCTAATTTACAAAAGTTTATTACATTCACAAATAATTTGCAGAGATTGGCAAGAGGAGCAATTAATCCCAAGCATTTCTGTCTTCTAAATATTCTGAAATCTTATAATAACCCTTACCATACAACTTTATCTTAATATATTTTTTAAATTTATTAAATGGTAAGTCTTTAATATGCTCGGGAAGTTTATTGTAAAAACGTATACATTGGCCCATGAAAGAATTACTGATTCTGTGGAGACGAGACTTATGCACAACAAGATTGTTTTTATTCCTTGTGTTTACAGCATGTACATCACAATTTTTCTTAAACAAACTTATATTTTTATAGACATATATCAAGTTTTCAAAACGTTCTTAAACTCTTTCTGCTGGCTGTCATGTTACTAGTAAACATAGTGCTAGGTAATTACAGTCGAATAAGAAATTCGGTTAGGGGGCAGGGTAGGTGGCTTGTAAACTTTTTCTTGCAAGAGGTTTGTTATCCAATCCAATCTCAGGCTTATGTTCCCAATTAGAGACTTATCGTCTTTGACAAGCGACGTTATTTTCTTACTGTAGCTAATATAAAAAAATTGCAACATCCTGAATTTAAGAGAATTTTAGCATACTTTCGGAAAGCCCGTCCAGTTTAGTGAGATACTCAATATATATTCAAAGCCACTTACAAAAATTCACTAGAATTGGTTTAACCACAAACACTGTTACACAAAAACATGATAGCTTTTTTTATAGAAGATAAGACAGTATTTATAAGTACTAGACTCGCTTTGCATAATTCTGTGCTTATTCCAACGTTATTGTATGGAAGCGAGAGTTGGGTATGTCAGAAAGAGCACGAAAGTAGGATAAATGCGGTCGAAATGAGAGCACTACGGAAAATCTGTGGTGTAATGCTCGCTGACCGCATTCGTAACAGTGAGATCCGAGAAAGAGTGGGATTGAAAGAAAGTGTTGGTGTTAAAATGCGAAAGGGCACGCTCCGCTGGTTCGGTCATGTGGAAAGAATGACAGATGAAAGATTGACAAAGCAGATATACAATGCGAATGTGGATGGATGTAGGTACCCGGGGAGACCAAGGCTGACATTTCACGATTAGATCAATCTGATATTATCCGAGGGTGTTGTCAAGAGTCTCCAAAACCGGCGTGTTTGTATGAAAAGGGTTATGAATGTGAAGGAAGCAAGACAAGTTTGTCAGGATCTTGAGGTCTGGCACTCGATACTCTCTGCCTACCACGTAAGGGGCTTGGGGTGAAGATATTTATTTATTTATTTATTTAACACTTTATTGCACACAAAAACTAAAATACACAAAATACACGAGAAGTTAAAAATGCTCAAAAGGCGATCTTATCTCTAACTAAAGAAATTTCTTCCGGCCAACCCAAAAAAAAATTAAGCTGTGAAAATAAAATGGAAGGCATCGTGTACAAAACAATTAACTATAGCTATACTTAGAACAAATAAATAAAAATATACTAATAAAGTGTGTAAAAAAACAGGTACAATTATAATTATTAAAATATCTTAGTAGGATAATTTATGAGTATGTTATTGTGTCAACGATAAGTAATGTTCCTTCAATCTTTTCTTAAAAGTAGGTAAAGAAGGGCTGTCACGAATCACGGTAGGAAGGGAATTCCACAATTTGAATTTTTTTAATACGGGCAAAGCCGCCAATGACTGCCAGTATAGTTTTAACTTACATGTAACAACGCTAGGAATGTAACAAAATAAGTTAAACTAGACTATTCTGGTTTTGTATGCACTTTTTAATTTATGACTTACTTCACAAAAAATAATAAGCGAAATTGGCGCACCCATTTATGCATGATGCAATGAAATAAAGATTTATTTTTAAATACATATAAGACAACAGCGATATCATTTTCAGGTAGACATATTATACAGGAAGATGGAAGGTAAGATGAAGATAATTCATACGATGCTAAAGTACCGCGAATTGTACAACTTCATCAACCCGCCCACCAAGGACTACGTGCCACCTGTGCCCGACTATGGTAAGTCATCCAGACTGACAGATAGATAAACATACAGACAAATTTGATACGTTAGAATGTTGTATCATTTTAAAATTGTCGACTGTCGTCGTGAAGCCTCGATTTAATTGTGCAGCAATAAGTTTATAAGGTAAATTTAATTTAAATGATAGAAATGGATTTAAATCAACTATGACTACTAGAGAAAGACTGGTGTCAGATAGTAGGACAGACTTTTTCCGAAAATGAGTTCCTAATAGTACTATCGTGTGTAAAATACATATTACCTCTATGGCTTAGTGGTCCGGTTGTTAGCGTTCACTACATGCGGTATTAGGTTTGAATCCCGGGTCGGTCAACTCAAAATATGTTTTTTCAACTTTCTAATAAAATAATGTTACCTGGAGTCTGATAAGAAACCGGTTAGCGATAGGTTTGCCTCTTAATACATTCGGCTAGTTGTCCTCTTTGCACCTCTAGCTACCTTTACGGGCTTGAAGATACTATTTTTATGTCATTGAACAAACACACGGTTCTCCTGATGTTAAACGATCACCTATAGACACCATAAATGTTACAGGTGCGTCGTTGTCCTAAGACTTGATGGAAGGCCTATTATGGAAGTCTCTCGGCTACCCTAGCCTCCAGACCGGAATATGACAGAGTCATTATGGCGGCAGCCGGCAGAGAGGCAGGACCCAGATCAAAGCGGGGAAAACCTATTTACTTACTTTAAAAAAAACATATGATTGATGTTAGGCCGGTACCCTTGCGTGATGGAAGATTTTGAAGGTCGTGTGAAGTACAACCAGTGGTACTCTCTATATGTGCTGGTAGAGTCCGTCACCTGCATACACATGGTGGTTGAAGAGTGTCTGAAGGTATGTGATTGTATCTACTCATAAACACAATGATAGTAGCATTTCATATCCTTAACAGTTATCAGTTTTTTGACCTAGTGCACAAAGCAAAGGAGGGTAAAGTATTATATTAAAGTGTATTAAAGTGTGTTCTTGGTAATACGTTGGTTGATTTCAAATTCGAAATGTTGGCTACTGGATGCCATATTAAAAAAAAGTGTATGTGTGTGTATGTATGTGTGTACACACATAAAATGTGAAACTTTTTTATGGCATAATTTTTAGTGGAGCATATCATTAAAGAAGTTCCAGTTGAAAAATATATATGTCGTAGAGATATCATACACACGGGCCGAACAGGAACCACGGGACTAGTAGGCCGAGAACCCACAATTTGAGGGCAGTTAGCTACGTAATTACTCACTACACTGTTTACAAACATAACCACAATCACGCACAAACAACTATGGCATACACCCATTTGTTACTAAACAAACCATCGTAAACATAGGAATAAGCACTACGTAAACACGTTACGGTATCCGTGGTTAAGCAAACGCCAAACCCCCGAAGGGGAAAAGGGGGCTCCACCCCATCCCTACTGCGTGAGTGCTGACCCAATAATGCACCCCCTGACGACCCACATCCTGGGCCCCAAGATCCCAGTTGAATTAACAATTGCGACCTACAAGTGTCTCTTTGTCAGCCTATGAAAGGAGAGACTATTACCAGTGGCGACCTCCGTACTAGACAGTGGTCCAAACACTGAGAGACGTGCACAAAGCATGTCTCCCGCAATTTGGCGGTGCTAGGGTTTATATACACGTGGCCGCGGTGAACGGACCAATAAGAAACGAGTTACTTGCTAATGCGCCACCTGTTGTGCTAATGAGACAACTTTAGCCATGACTTCCCGACATAGGACCTATAAGTAACAAGCTACGAGTATTCCGATGCACCTGTGGCGTCAAATGTACTAATGACCACAATATCACAACGTACTTTGTTCATGACTATCCGAAAGTTACAAGCGGATGCGCCACATGTTGCACCGACGACACTCATGATCACAGATATTAGAAAATAGGTATACTAGCTCATGACCTTCCGACATATATACATATATATAGCGCGATGCACAAAGTGCCAGCATATACCGGCCGGCAAAATAAAAATAACGGTGAAAGCTGTTTGAAATTCGAAAAAAATATATAGTGGTATTCTTGTGGGGCGTAAGTAGAGGTCAATGAATGTAAAAGAGAAATGTTATGGCACATTTCTATCATACGTCGATAAAGAAGTTTTTCTTAAAATATTTGATATGCTATGTAGTGACCCACTTTTTTAGCAATTAATTATTATACTTCGTTAATTTCTTTACATACTTAAATGGTACGTCAGTAATGACATACGTATGATATTGAGGGTGGTAAAACTCAATGGGTAAACTCGTTTCGGAATCCCAGAGCCACAAATTGGGGATAGTTCTGTGAGGACCTCAAAGGGTATCTAAATGCAGAACCAAAAACAATCAGATTTCCGGATCAACTGGAGTTTGCCAATGAACTAATGGAGACAGGCTTGATTGCAGCATATCATAATAACTGCCCATTAAAAACTGTGGATGTCTCAGACGCACCATGGTGGAACAGTAATCTGCTCCGACTTAGGCGCAAAGCTAGATCTCTTTTTAACAAAGCTAAAAGAAACCATAACTGGAGTGCGTACAAGGAAGCACATTACTACATTTAACAAGGAGTTAAGAAAGGCGAAGAGAAAGTCCTGGAAGCGATTATGTGAGGAAGTCACTAGTGCTCCTCTCATTGCCAGAATTTAAGAAATTTTTGCCAAAACTCCATCTCGGTGTTTGGGACTCTTAAAGACACCAGACGGTACTTTCATGGCCACCGCCCAGGAAACGTTGGAGCTCATGTTGTGCACGCATTTTCCAGGAGCGATCGTGACAGATCACGGTAAAGATCCTCCCATACATATTGGACATTCTGCTGGCGAGAAAACGCCTAAGCCAGCGCATTGGAGGATGGCCACGTCTATATTCAGACCCCGGCAAGTAGACTGCGCCATAAAAAGCTTTAAACCGTTTAAATCCGGGGGAGAGGATGGCATATTCCCTGCGCTACATAAAAATAGCCTTAATATCATCTTGCCACTGTTGGTTAAAATCTTCAGAGCCAGCTTTGCCTGGGGATACCTGCCAGTTAGCTGGACTAGGGTCAAGGTAACTTTTATCCCTAAGTCGGGAGACAGAGATAAATCTTTACCAAAATTGTACCGGCCCATCAGCCTCACCTCTTTCTTATTAAAAACAATGGAAAAGGTGATTTATTTACATATCAGAGAGAAATACTTCGGTCCTACGCCTCTGCATATGAAGCAGAATGCCTACAGAAAGGGTAAGTCAACTGAATCCGCGTTAATGTAAATGGTTGCCAAGGAAGGAAGAGCAATTGAAGACAAACAAATAGCTTTGTGTGCCTTTCTGGATATTGAGGGTCCTTTGATAATACCTCAACTGATGTCATACTTCACAGTATCAAAAAACGCGGTATTGACGTAACAACAATACGTTGGATCGGAGCAATGCTGACAAATAGGGTCGCCATGGTTTCTTTACTTGATGTGACCGTCGAGGCCCGCATCACTAGAGGAATTCCGCAAGGTGGAGTTCTTTCTCCACTCATGTGGTCAGCCGTAGTGGACAAACTGTTACAAGAACTCAATGATGCTCGCTTCGAAACACAAGGCTATGCAGACGACTTGATGATCTCTGTAATAGAATGTTGTCAAGCCACCGTCTCAGACTTACTGCAATCAGCCTTACGTATAGTGGAACGGTGGTGCATAGAAGTAGAACTCTCTGTCAACTCCAACAAAACTATTATAGTTCCATTTACTAAGAGGCGCTCAGTGGATAAACTGAAAGAGCCCTCTTTCTTTGGAGGGACTACACATTTTTCTAAAGAAGTTAAATATCTGGGCTTAACTGTAGACCAGAAATTAACCTGAAATTCTCACACAGATCGGGTTGTAAGGAAGGCTAAAAACGCCATGGGAGGTTGCTATAGATTACTGGGACCTAAATGGGGCCTCAAACCAAAAGCTATTCTATAGATTTACACGGCCATAGTAAGACCTATAGTCTGCTACGGCTGTGTAGTCTGGAACAACATAACGGCCCTAGTAATGTGCCAATCTACCCTGTCGAACCTTCAAAGAATTGTCTGCTGCATGGCCACCGGTGCATTCCGATTATCTCCCACACAAGCGCTGGAGGCGATTCTTAACTTGCACCCTCTACATAGTCATGTACAACGGGAAGCTAAACTCGCTATGCTCCGCGCAATGGAGAAAGGCCAATGTAGTTGGCAATCTTCAACTCCGAGGACACTCTACAATGGACTCATTGTAAATCCTATCATGGCTATGCCATCGGATACCATGATAACAAAATACAGTTTCAAAAGACTGTACGATATTACTTCAACCAGCAGAGAAGAATGGATTAACGGAGTACCAAAACCCATCGAATAAGGGGACGTCACGTGGCTTACTGACGAATCAAGAAAAGATTGGAAAGCGGGAGCAGGTGTCTACGGCCGTTATTCAGCAAGCATGTAAATTGGGTTTTCGCGCAACTGTATATCAGGCTGAAATATATGCTATCTTGGTGTGTGTTCAAGAAAACCTAAGCCGCTCCTACTCTCATAAACATATCATTACACTGTCGGATAGTCAGGCATCTTTGAAAGCACTGCAATCCGTCGAGTTTAAATCCAAGCTCACTTTTGAATGTGCTCAAGTCTTAAACAAGCTTGGAGAAAACAACAAAGTAACTCTTGGATGGGTTCCTGGACACACAGGTGTTAAGGGAAATGAAGCTGCAGACGAACTGGCTAGAAGGGGCTCAGACGTTCTCCCCACAGGACCTGAACCGGTATGTGGGATTGCCAAAAGCACTTCTAGAAGTTTGTTCAAAATTTGCGTGTCCAACTGGCTGAAAATTGTAGGCCAACAGCACGCTAAAACACTTGTCACGGGGTTTTGCACCAAATTTACATCGATTGCAATGAACATGCAACGAAAAGAACTCAGGGTCTTAGTCCGAGCGTTAACAGGACACTGTAGACTCAACAAACATTTAAACAGAATGAGCCTAGCCTGAGCCTGATTGTATAGCTTGCTTGGAGGCAGAAGAAACGGCAATATACATACTCTGTGAGTGCCCAGCACTTAACCAAGTAAGAAGTAGACTTCTCGGTGGGCACATAATTAATCCCCAAGATATTAAGTTGATAAGTCCAAAGTCCCAATTGTACAGTTCCTAGTCTGTCGGCCTTGCGGAACTTATGTAAACTTACGGCCAATATTAATAATCAATTCTAATACAAAACGTGCTGTCCAAGATTGATATTTTGATCCATTTTTATGTTATCGCTTGCCAATAACATATCTGTGGACAGGATAAATATGGCAATTAGGTATGGGATAGGCCGCCGGATACGCAGCTATCTAGATTGCTTGAAATCCATTAGATTGAGATACATTATTAACATTGGCCGTAAACGAATAAGAGGCGTGATCACAATAGATCTGTCAAGGTCGCAGTGATCCTTGGGATTCTTCGACCCGTACTCTTTAATACTAATAATAATACATACTTAAAGCACATTAAAATCATAAAAATATTAATAAATAAATATCCGTGGACAAATTACACAAATTGAATCTAATCCCAAAGCAAGAAAATTATCTGATTGTATAATGGGTGTTAGTTAACGATTCTAATATATATAAATACTTAAATAATAAACACTCCGACCTGGAAATGCAGACATCTAAATGTTCATTATACAAATGCTTGCCCCCATCGGAAGTCAAACCTGAGTCTCGCGGTAAGTCGGTGGAAATAGGCTAAGAACTCATGGCGCGGTTATCACCCGCGCCCGCCACGTTTGCGGGCCCGCGGCTTCTGTAGAATGTAGATATAATAAAATAAATAAAATAAAAAGCCTATTTATTTCATGCAGATTGTTTGACACATTTTACAAAGATATAGGTATTACACAAGACGAAAAAAATCTATAAAGACTTGATTGTTATTTGTGTTAGTAATCGTAATTTTAGTGTAATAAGTATCTTATAACGTTAGTATTAGTTTATGTTGTTGCTTGAGATATTCCGTAATTGAATAAAAAAAAATAATTAAAGTAATTAATCTGCAAGAATCCCTGTTTGGGTAAAGGCCTCCTCCAAAGCTGACCACCCGTCTCTATCTTGCGCTACTTGGAACCACTGAGGGCCGGCTGTTCTTTTGATGTCGTCGTCCCAGCGTGTTAACGGTCTCCCTCTGTACCTTTTGCCTAGTGGGCCATTCCACGTTGTCGTTCTTAATGTCCATCTTTGATCTGTAAGTCTGGCGACGTGTCCTGCCCACTTCCACTTCAGTTTTTGAGCGTAACTCAAAGCATTAGTTGCTTTGGTAATCGACCTTATTTTTGTGTGCCTAATTTTGTCTAATCTCTTTATCTTCAACATACTACGCTCTATTCCTCTTTGACATGTATTTATTTTATGTTTGATTTTTGTAGTGAATTTCCATGTTTGGCAAGCATACGTCAAATATGGTAGTAGACTTGAGTTCAAAACCTTCGTTTTGAGGTTCGTTGGCATGCTGCTTTTGAAAAATTATTTTAGGCTCCAGTATTTATTCCAAGTACGTTGTATCCTTCTGTCTATTTCTAATTCGTTATTTTTTTTATCAAAATTTATTCTCTTTCCTAGATATATATAATCTTGTACATATTCCAAAGGCTTGTTATTAACTATTATTGGTCTTTTCCAGCTGTTTGTCATTGCCATAGTTTTAGTGATATTCATTTCCAGACCAACTTTTACACTACCTAAGTGTAAGGATCCGACCATAAGCTGTAACTGAGAGCTTGTCTCCGTTAGTAAAACTAAGTCATCTGCGAATCTAAGATGAGTTAGATATGTGCCTTTTATATTTAATCCTAATTTGTTCCAATTAAGCTTATTAATGATAGATTCAAGAACGGCTATAAATATGGTTGGAGAGAGCGGGTCGCCCTGTCTTACACCTCTTTCTATAGGAAAGCTTGGGCCTAGAGTTTCTAGTTTGATTCTGCCTGTATTATTATTGTATATATTCCTTATGACTTCTATATATGTTTCTTCAACTCCTTGTTCTCTCAAACTTTCCCATATGCTTATGTGTGAAAATGTGTCAAATGCCTTCTGATAATCTATAAAAGCAATATATAACGGTCTCTGTTGCTCTTGATATTTTTCTATAATTTGCTCAAGGGTGTGGATATGGTCGACTGTAGAGAAACCTCTCCTGAAGCCTGCCTTGCGGTTTTTTCTGTCTGTGGATTTCTATATAGATTTCTGTAGAACTCGGTTACTGCTGTTATAATATCCTTTCTTTGGTACATAGTTTTGTCTTTCCTCTTCAGTTCATTTATCCAGCTTTTCTTTATTCTGAGATCCTTGTTGGCTTTCTTTGTACTTCCAGTATATTGTAAATGTTTTTTTATGGTATCTTCTCTATAGATTTCGTACTCTTTTTTTATATATTTATTTGCTAGTTTGTAGAGAGCGGACAGTTCCATTTTCATAGAGCGTGTTTTATTTTTGTTTTTTTGTAGTTCTTTTCTTCTTTGTAACAATTTTATTGTTCGTGTTGACATTATTTTATGTAATTTATTATTATCCTTGCTCTCTGTTCTTGCGTGTTCTAAGCTTTGAGTAATAGTATCCAATATAGTATCATATATAAGTTGTGCCGAGGTATTTTCCGGAAATTGTCTTTCTGATAACAGTGAGGTCAGATTCTCTTGGTACTTATTTATTTCTGCTATTTTATTTAGTGGGCTGAATTGATTTTTAATGAATTTAGTTCTACTTATTTTTTGATTCATAAGTTTTACTGTTGCTCTTAATGCTAGAATGTAGATATAATACATGCAAAAAGTCAGAGCTTTTCGCGACGCGTTTTACACCCGCAGCGCCCGCGGTTGTTTGCGGTTCCCGCGGCAGCGGTCGCCAGCCCTTAGAATCGTACAAGTTTGAGAGCGATGATTTCAACCGCGACGGCTTTGTGACAAACCGAAGTTCCATGGCCGCGGCGGGCTAGGGTGGAAACCGCTTCATGAGTTCTTAGCCTTAGGCAGTAGGTACGCTAGCCACTCGACCAACCATGCGGTAATAGATGTAGAGTAAAAGTACCTATATATGTTTTATCACAGGTGGAAGCTATGAGTTTCTTTACGACGAACTATGGAAGAAATGTCAGCTTGGCAGAATTTGATGCAGCTCAACAACATTGCACGTCAATGGTATATTAATTAGTTAATTTTTACTTTTTTCAGTATTATTCTCGGAGTCTTTCAATAATTTGGAGACTATAGCAATATAGAAGGCGAGCATAGATTTTTTAAGCTAATCATGGAAATTAAAAAAAAAATATAAGTCCCGATAACCACCGATGTTATTAGTCTAAGAACCATATATATCACGTCAGCTTTCAAATCCGCATCCAATCGGTCCATTGGTTTGAGAATTATGATACCAAAGAGTCACACCCATTCCCAGACATGTTAAACTTAAAACACCCCTTATTTTCCGGCGAGTATTAATAAAACTTAAGATCGGGCAAAGCTACCGATCCGGATGATCTGTATGGAACTGCTTGGAAGTAAAACAGGTAGTCTTATTTTTAAAGGAATTGGTGACCAGTATGGAGAAATATCTCTCTCTGGACAAGTTACACAAATTGAATTTAAACCCAAAAGTAAGCAAATTATATGCTTGTTGTGTTAGTTACGATACCAATATAGATACGATACTATACACGATACCACGATAGAAATACTTAAATAGATACAAGAATAAATTTGACAATCACCAATGACCTCGACTCGGTCGACCAACGAGCTCGACCAACGATTCGGTCAAGTGAAGTAATTTCTGGTCAACATATTATTGTTGTTTAGGTCTTGAAATATCTTAACATTACGTGGTTGAACATGACTGCCCATGCAATACGGATGTCTTTCAGGGATGTTGGCAAAGGGTGAGACATAGTAAATCTAATTTTTGTATTAGTAGATTGTGGATAGTAGATTATATAAAAAATAAATGTCTCCCAAGGACAATAAAGATTTAATGGCATGTATGGTATTGGATGCATAACCATTTTCTTCAGAAATCATCTTAGTCATTGCGTTGTGGCAATGGCAATCTTAGGGGATGCCAGTTTTCAGATGTTGCACTGAATCGGGTGTGGATTTTTTTTTAAATAAAGCACGGTAATGGATAGGATGGTCAAGTTTGAGAAACTTTTGTCCTTTAGAGTTTTTTCTGAAAGTCAATACTTTTTGATTTATCCACCAGGTATCTCAGAATTGAAATTTTTAATCAATGAATCAATCAATGAAAAATCAATAGGTTTTCGCCTATAACCCAGAGATAACACAAAATATTTGTCTGTATGTATTTACACTAAGTCCCACAATGTTATTGGTGACAAGCCTATTACCAAGCGGACACGTATCCAATCCCGGGCTACGTTATTTTTATAACAATATTGAAAATATATCTTTTTCTATTTTTTTTGTTGTCCGACCTTAGATCGAGCCCGAGACCTCTAGAAATCAAGTCCGCCAGACCAGACAGAGGCGATTTATAGAGGCGAGAGGCGATTGGTTTTAAAATATGTGGAAGTTTAGGGAAGGTTTTTCAGATATGAGTAGAAAAAAATCTTTGTGTTTTTTTCCTTATTAACTGAACAGATGAAGTTAATTTCTTATACTTAAAATATATCCCTCGAAAAAATCAAATAAAATGGTCGATTTTTGGTGGCTATAGGTCCAATACCTAATCTACAAATCGATCATTCATCGATCACAAAATTGTAGCTTGATGAAAGTGAATTTTTATTATTATATATTATGTAGATGCACCATGTTTGATATAATGTTTTAAGGTATTTTGTAACGGACATACATGAAAATTAAATAAATAAACGAATTTGTGCCGAGGTGAACTTAATTCTAATACGTTTTTACTTGTTATTATTTGTTCTCACAGGTGGTTCAACATATATGAGAAGAAGTGGGAATTTTACGGGGTCAGCAAACTGAGCAGATTCATGCAACTTGTTAGGTTCAGGATGCAGGTAGGGTTGTAGCGAAATATCTTCGTACATGTTACATAACCATCCTATCAATAATGCTGGCTGTACTACGTTTGAGTGTAGAAACCCA
>NJDC01003928.1:34933-50158 GCA_002245475.1 Calephelis virginiensis
GATTTGTAACGCGATTACTCTGCTAATGACCAACCGATTTTGATATTTATTTTTTAGAAAGATAGGTCATGATTCTGAAGTGGTCCTTTATCAATTACATCATGATCTGACTAGTGGTTTTTGAGTTATACTTTATAATGCACACATTTTTGTTTATACATATAACTCAACTACTAGTAGGATATTTATAAATGTCAAATCAAAATTTATGTTAGAGATAAACTCCGAAACTGCTGACCTGATTTTGATGAAAGTCTTTATTTTGGTCTAATTTATAAGATGAGATAGATTTTATCTAGGTTGTACCAAGAGAAACAACTAGTTCTATAGCACATATGAAACATCGTGTATCGGAGTTATCTAAAACATTTGGGAAATATAAAATAAACTCTCGTTATACAAGGCGGCCTGTGGGTTCGAAGTTAGCCAGAAAAATTAGCGAAAAATTAAAAAAAATATATAAAATGCGTCAACTCTCGTGACTCGTGATTAAAAAGTTTTTATACTAATCAGATTTCCTAAAGGCGAAAGAAGTGTGGTTGGACAATCCCTTAATGTACGTGGACGCGGATTCCATCGAACCTCTCGTCAACGAGTACTACAAGACCATCATGAAGTGTATCCGAGTCTTCGCCGACCTGCCTAAAGTGCAGAAGGTTGCGATAACTATACGGGTGAGTAGACACACTACAGGTTTTTTAAACAACTAACCAACCAATTGTCGAATTTCTAATGTTCTTCAAGTTGATTGATAGCAGTTGCTCTGTGTCTGACGTCACTACTTTCTTAAAGCTAACGTAAACTGGGGGCCACAGTTAAAATGCGGGTTGTAAATATACAAGAGGTCGTAATACTGTGCTTTTGTATGTTATAAGTTCAAAAGTTATCGAGGTTTCGTGATTAGTGAGTAAAAATAGATATGTGCCTATAGTATGTATATTACAAAGGTATTTTTATAGTTATTTCCATAATTATTGCAAGTCATAGCCTAAATTGTGCAAAAAACTATATTTTCCGATTTTTCAATTAATTCGAGTAATGCTGATTAGCCCTGTCTTGCATTCAAAGATCAATGTCCATTTTTCGCTTGGCGTTTGGATTAGATAATAGTATCGAAGTAGGGTAGGTCATAACATAGCTCTCTCTTTTGTCAAGATTTAAGTAATTAGTTGGAAGTAGCCTAAACTGAGAAATGTAAAACAATGTAACAAGAGTTTCGTGATTAAATTGCCAAACATATGGTCAGTTCAGGAAGTCCTTAGAGTAAAATTTGTGTAAATTTATATGGGAAATTGTATGTATACTCGTAGTTTGAAATTTTATGTATTGGACTCTCGAAACCTCCTTGGAGAAAACCTATTATTACACGTTATTTTATATTTCGTACGATAATCAAATAAATATCGTATTTCATTCACTATGTTTATTTTTTGCCACATACTAATGAACATTTCGATTTTATAACAAACTTTGAAAAATATTTACATTTTTAAATGAAGAAACACTTGTACTGTTTCACGTATCACTTACAATTTATTATTTTATAAATAGCTAACCGGTTTTGCTTATAACAGCATCTTCAGGGCTAAAACTTAAATTACTAACTAGAAGTTTATTTTATTTTATCTGTTGATAGTTTTATGTTACATGTCTCAGGCAATTTTTTTCATTTCTTCATAATTTTTGAAATTTAGTAACAAACACAGGGCAAGTACTAAAATTATCTCATTTTAGATCCAAATAAAACTGTTCAATTAGCAATTTCTCGCCAAAAAATCTATTAATACTAATACACAACAGTGGCGCGACACAACATGAAAACGGTAGTGAATATGTTGAAATTAGCGGAAGTCGAAGACCCCTTTTTATTTCTTTTTTTTAATGACTTATTTGTTGCTGACCTCGCGGTTTTTACAACTTCACCGAGTCGAAGACCCCAGATATATCCAGCTCCATATTAAATACAATACACACTGTTTTAGTAGCACTAGCAATACACACTTTTTCGCTTCGCAACCGAAGCATCATCATTAGGATTCGACTGCACTCCATGAACTCAATTTCAGTTTTGTATTCGACTTTTGCTAGTACAAATTTTATAATTTTATCTGCATCTCCGCAAAGTAACGCTTCTTCTGTTATCTTATTTTAGGACGGAATCGATGAGTTCAGGCCTCTTATTCCAATAATACAAGCTGTTAGAAATCCAGGAATGAAAGATAGACATTGGAACGAGTTTATGGAGAAAGCTGGTGAGATAATGATAATTTTTGTTTGAAATATCGCATTAGTTTTAATATCTGAATTTTCTTTTTTATATTCGGACTACAGACAGAACATATTAAAAATATAAATGTTTTTTGAGGTCACTGACTTTATCAGCAAAATCTGTATCACATAAAGCATTTTTTTTGGCTCAGGACGTCGCTGTGTTGTGGCTTGCCCCTCCTCCAGCTTGGAGGACCGTAATGCAAGGCAGTAGTACCAATCAGATCAAGCTGCTGCATAGAACTTTGCTCCCTATTTCTGTTTGACAGCACTAGAGGAATAATCCAGCAAATTAAATTAATGAATCAACATCATCGGACAATGCGACTTTTACATCCCGATGCCGTTTGAGAATCTCAATTTTTAGGAGGAGATTTTACAAGTTGTTTTTATCCAAGTATTGTGCCAGGTATAACTGTAACAATGAACGAGAAGCAGACGTTCGCGATGTGCATCAAGCAGGGCGTTGCGGCCCACGGCGACCTCATCGCGGAGATCGGGGAGCTCGCCTCCAAGGAGTACGTCATCGAGCAGGCGCTTGATAAGATGCTGGCCGAATGGACCAACAAAGTTATGGAGATATCGCCATACAAGGCCACTGGTGAGTGCATTAGACAGCTTGATAAGCTGTTGGTTAACTGGGGCAAGGTTATGGAGTTCTTACCCACATTGCCTTAAATATATACAGTATAGATTTTTTGATGTTGGAGGCTAGCGAACAAGCACACTACTCTCCTGATGGTAAGAGACAACTGTGGCCTATAGATATTACAGGTTACTGTCCTGAGGTCGGGATTGAAGCGTTATTGTGCAAGTCTACCGGCTATCCTTTACTCCGGACTGTATTACGACAGATGTATTATGACGACAGGATCAGGTAAAATGCCCCACCCGGGCAAAATGCTGCAAAGCACTATCACCAGCCGTCTTGTTTATTTTAAACTGTGCTCGCCTCCTACGGGCTGCCTGACAAATAAAGCTCTTTTGTAATGTGGGGACCGAGATTCGACTGAGAAATATTCGAAGTTGCCTATATACTGTGGGGCTTAAAAAGGACTAATTTAGCAATTTAGGATTTTTCTCAACTTCGGTGGATGCATCGATAGGAGTAGTATGAAATATCGCTAACTCTAAAATTATGTCCAAGAAATTTGTATGAAAAGTCGGTGTAATACCTTTATCGAATAATCCTAACAGTTTTTGCATAATAAGGTTTTTGTGATTTCATTATACTCGTAGTTAATTGTAACAATAGTTGTTATTGATTTTCATCCAAACAAAGCCAAATTTTCGGCTATGGTGATATAAGACGCAAATCCTAATATAGCTCCTATTAAAGCCTTTAAAATTTATTCAATGCGGTCCAACTTGTGGCATTGAGTCCTTAAGTTAAAGCAATCCCAACTCCAAAGTTTATTAATCACTTGATATTGAAGTTCACACAATGCACGATGACGTCAATAATCCCCAATCTCCAGGGACATTCATAATGAAAATACCGGATGAAACGCTCCAACTGCTGGACGAACATTTGTTGGGAACACAACAGCTCGGCTTCAGCCCTTTCAAGGCGGCCTTCGAGCTACGCATTCAGGAGTGGGACGACAAACTTCGGCTCACGCAGAAAGTTGTCGACGAATGGATCGAATGTCAGAAGTGAGTGCTTCATTATATCAAGTTATCTTTTTGAATGCTAATGTTTTGTGTCGCTAATAACATAAACATATGCTATTTAAAATATGCACTTCGGCTATATTCGACGTGCTTCGGAAATCCGAATGTATTTTAAAGAGAGAGATATATATAACAGTTTTTTTAATAAAACAAAATTGATCAATTAATATCAATAATAATTTACTAGTTAATCAGAATTTGATATGACTTCTATACCCTACATTTTAGACTCAGAATCATTACTGTCGCTACTAGAAGCAATGTTTAAAATGAATCTATCCAAATGGTTATCACAGGCTCAAATATCCGGTACTCATCCACACACTTGATAGCATGATCTCATACCTGCTTCCTATCGACGGCTTAACTTTTTCCAATATAAGTTCTTTTACCGAGGTCACATTCATGGCAACATTTTTTTTGGCTACGTGCCCCTTTATTTGCGACGAAATATTCTCGATGGGGTTAAAAATCAAATTGATATGGTGATAATCGTATAACTGAATGTCCATGCTCTTGTAAAATTTTGTCAATGGTAAATACAGCCAAACTTTATGAGTCAATATAATTTAATGTAGTGTCACAAGGAATCTGGTTCCGCTCGATCCAAGCTATCATATCAGGTCGCCGTGTATTAGAATTAGGTGACTTAACCAATAACTGGTTATGGTATGGTACATTGTCGATAATTAGCACACTATTTGGAAGTAAATTGGGGATCAGTTGATTGCGGAGCCAAGTTTGATATGTGTCTGCGTTTATTGCTTGATGGTAATTATCATCAGAATCTAAACATTTACCTAGTAGTTATGTACCAGGTACAAAACCTTTCTCATTACCTGCATGTATGATAATAATGCGTTCACCTTTGGAAATCGGTTGTTTAACCGCCTTTTTATTTTTATCAAGCCAAGATTTGCCTTAGGTGTTAAGGAGTATGGACATATGATTCATCAATGAATACAATATTTTTTCCGGCAGCTCTTAAAGCTTGTATTTTCTTAATGTATTCAATTCATTTTAAGCGTACAGCAGATTTTTCTGCAAGGTAACTTCTGTTATTTTCTGTCTTCATTAATTTGAACCCCATATCTTTAAGAATTTTTCACATTCCTGGTAACCCATAGCGTCCATTAGTTTAATTTTTAAAGACTTTACAGTAGGAACTTCCTTAAATATTTATTGAAAGTCGTATAACACGTTACTAATCACACTGTAATCAAAACTGTACAGTTTTAAACTGAAATTCTTCTTTGGCTTTCCTTTATTAGGTGTGTTAAATGCAGACCTACCATTATTTTCTTTGTCCCTTATTAAATTATCAGCATACTTTTATTTTTGATTGGCTGACCTAATCTAAATTTAAATGAAATAATTGATTATGTAATAACAACTCTATAAAATATTTACTCTATATAATATTTAAAATACATTGGGATTTCCGAAGTTTGACGAATATAGCCGAAGCGCATAATTTAAATAGTATATGTGTACTTGATACTTTGGCACAAACAAAACTCTACATCTGATAACAAAGAATCTTGTCATATTTAATTTTTGATGTTACTTGCATAGTTGAAGTCATGGATATTTTTTATTAAATCTATGTTTTAATCTTGAGAAAAAGAATTGATATTTGTAAATCTCGATGTGACAGATATGGTTGTAAATTCAAGTATTTTAATTTGTCTAACATTTGTTAAACAACATAATTATTGCTATGACCAGAGTTCGCTTTAAGGTGTATAAAGAAATTTTTGATTTATGTAATTTATTTAGCTATTCTATTAGTAAACTCTTCTGAAACTGTTGGCCTGATTGTATGTTTGAAACATTAAATTTGAGTTAGAATAAACTTGTTACTTTAAAATTTAAACAGTGAGGTACTATAGGGAATGGATGTATTTGGAGCCTATCTTTACGTCAGAAGATATATCGAGGCAACTTCCTTTGGAAGCCAAAAAGTATGGGACCATGGAGCGGATTTGGCGCAGGATAATGTCTTCTGCTGCTGCTTGTCCTAAGGTATGTTGCATTTTGAGTTATATGGAGTCAGTATTTGAAAATAATATTTGTATGTTTTTGAGCTACATTTTTATAATATTTTTTAAGCCCCTTGTTGGTCCGGGCTCCTTTGCAGAATAGACTTCTGCCTTCCTGCTCGCAAAAGCAGCTCGTAAAAGGCGAGCATAGGCATACCGTCACTAACACCGTGCCATCTGATTAGGTGGTAGAGTTTCGCAGTGACTTGCCCGGATTGGTACTACCGCCTTACCTATTCCTACCGCCACAACGTCATGAGTCGTGACGTGTTCCAGTTCGGAGGGTAAGGTAGCCGGTAAACTTACTTTTGCTCGGGACCGAACGTTGGCAACGCACCATTACAACCTTTGGTGTCTGTAGGCGGTGGGAATTTCATACCATTAGGAAATCCGTCTGCTTGTTTGCCTTCCAATATCATAAAAAAAGTCAATATTGTGTAGATAAGGCTTCTTATTAGTAAGTTATTGAAAAATGACTTGCATGTCTTAAAATTCAAAAATGAAATCTAGAGCTATTTCGAACATAACAAAGAATTTATGCTTTGTGACGTCCCTAGATCGTGAAAATTACCTTTCAACGGTTGCCACTAATATTGGTCCTCTTTTTTGGCAACACCTTAACTAATTGTAACGAAAATTGGCATGTGCTTACACTACAACCCAGACCAACTCTTTATGAAGTTTCTTATAAAAAATTAAAACTCGGCTGAAGTTATAGGTGGTTTACCCTTAAAGTGCTGATTAGATGTTGTGGAACACATGTATACGGATGGACTTACTATTAGGGATGCTGAAGACCGGGTAAACTATAGTAAAATTACGCAAGTTGACCTTGGGGTCCCTGGTGACCAACCAGTGGAAAGATATTAATGATGTTCAATGGTGGTTCGCAGTTTGTATATTTGTCAACAGATAATGGTAATATGCCCGGATAGTCGCCTCTTGGATAGTTTGGCGGAAGCTCGGCATCTTTTAGCTGTGGTATCCCGAGGACTCAACGAATACATGGAGCTAAAGAGGCTCCGATTCCCGAGGTTCTTCTTCCTCAGTGACGATGAGCTGCTCGAGATACTGTCACAGTCGAGGAACCCCAGAGCTGTACAGCCACATCTCAGGAAGTGCTTCGAGAATATTGCTAAGGTACGTAGCTAAAGTGACGTTAACAGTAATATACTAAAAAGCAACGAAAATTAAAACTCGTAAATGCTCTTTCAGATGAGAGGATTTAATTGAACTGCTATAATATTATTTACTTTAGATCTAACGTATTGCTTTTGCAAACGAGTAAATTTCTGCAATACAGATTTTGATAGCCGTATATTTATAATTGGTTTTAGTTATAAAAAATTAACTTGCTGAGACTGATTTCACTTTTAAGATGCTATCAGAGTTTTGGCTTTCCGTGTAGCTAAAAGGTAGTCAAGACTAAGCTACGAAGCTTCTTGGCAACTAATTGATGCGCTATAATTTCTTGTGTAGATATATCATTACAACAATAGTGGCTTACTGTGAAAAAAATAACTAGGTAATGCTATTTTGTCAGGCTTTTGAACAAATAACTAAGTCAAAAAAGTATCAGTAAATTTTAAATGATATCATAGCATTAAAATAGAACTTTTTCACACGATATCTGACGTATGTATTTTGGTTAAACAGCCAATTTCAAAAACTTTGCTAAGATAAGAGATAGGGCTACTTTGATCAGTAACCAGATAACACCGCTATTTTTAATAATTATCAATATCTTAGCAACAAAATTCTATAACTGTTGATAGGTTATTGAAATAAATTCAAAAATTGTCTGACCTGCAATGACGCATCGCAATAATACACTTCTGTAATTGGGCTTTCTGTAATTGGGATTACGTTTGAATTTCTATGGATTTGTTGTTCAACTGGTTTAAAGTTTGCCCAAGTGCTACACAGAGCAGACGTCTTGCTCCATACAATATGACATTTCTTTCATAAACAAAGAACATTGCGTATGTCAATATGCGACAACTTGGTCAATTTATACTCGTACAGTTTGCAATTATCGAAAATTTTATTTACACATAGGTAGATAAACATATAATTATTAATAGTCGCACTAACTCATCTATATTGAAAGAAAAAAAACCTTTGATAAATATAAAAGTTTATGATTATTAGATTATCAGATGACTAAGTATAAAACCGGTGATAGTTGTATTACTGGTTAATTTAAATATACTAATTTCTTACTTTTCTTTCTTTCTTTAGGTTTTGGCCTTCACGTTAGTATTTAGCCATTAGTCAAGTAGAAATTTGCATCAAATTTTATATCAATTTCAATTAATTTTAATTAGTCATCAGTCATAAGTCGTCAGGAAGTCATGTCAGGCTCTTGTGTAAAGCTGTAGCGTTTTTACACAAGCTTATGAATGAGATTTGGCGGCAACGAGGAAATACACGATACGCTAATTTCTTAATGATTATTTCATTTTTGCACTTTCACTGAACAAAATTGTACAAAATGCCACCAAAATTGGCTAATTTCACTCAATATTAACACGAAATTCAATAATTATGAAAAAACTTCGACCATCTTTTCTCTCGATGGCGCCAAAACTCAATATACTAATTTTTACACAATTTGAATGATTAAAACTCTTTCATAGGTATATAATTATATTAAGAAAAACTTGATTTTATACAGGTTACATTCGAACCAGATTTGAAGATTTCTCAAATGCATTCCAGTGAAGGGGAGATTGTGGAGTTGGTGTACAAGTTTTATCCTACATCAAATGTCGAGCAATGGCTGTTGTTGCTCGAGGATACCATGCGACACACCAGTTAGTATGACACTTCTACTATCTTTATTCTTAAGAATAAAGATAGTAGAAGTGATTATTTAAATCACCAGTGTTTCGACAATTTTTGAAGTGAAAACTTCTTTAACGGCGTTTCGCACTTTTTATGGAATGGGAAAAAACTTCTAAACTCGCATGAGGACAAGTGACCTGATCGTAAATTCGTAAGATGGATGGAGAGTAAACAGCCGGCGCGGCGTAGGAGAGTTAGTTACCCCCTCTCTTTTTACGGCGCTGCGAAAATGTATGCCTGCGCCTGCTGTTTCGCTTAGACGGCGCAGGGCGCTTGCGCCAATGTTCGTGTTGTCATGTTTGTGTACGATAGCGCAATAAATGAATATTACTATTCTACATAAATGATAGTACTTTCATACTGATAATCAAAGCAATCGTGCAAAATTATTCCCGAACCATTCGAAAATATCAAAAATGTACGATGTTAATATTCAAGTTTTCACTTCTGCCGGCACTCCCCGAGTGCAACACGTCGATTTTCTATGATTTAAATGTAATATTATGTATTTGTTTTTTGAATTAATTTCTCTTATGATGTATGTCTGCACTTTCACATTGATGTCAACTTGTTGTGCTGATTGTAATATCGTAATGTCTTCGTAAAATGGCGACGCCATAAGCGGTGTTGTGGGGTGTGGCAGTGCGGCTGACGCTGGTGGCGGGGCTGGAGGAGCTGTGGCGGCTGGCGCGCGCCGAGTGGGTGCTGCGGTGGCCGGGACAGGTCGTCATCGCCGGCTCGCAGCTCGCCTGGACCGCCGGCATCGAGAGCGCCATCCTCGACTTCCGGATGGACTGCTTCTTCGACGAAATGCTCCAGACGGTTACTCACACTCTATTTGTATTATTAGAGCTTGATCTGTTGGTTCCAAACTAATTCGAAGAATATATTAAACGTCTAATGATCAGAGATAATCAATAGTTCATGTTAGTTGTCAACAGCAAAAAACTGTACTAAAATCTTAACATAATTCCAAACAATTCAAACAAAAAACTTTGCTTGTCATAAATATAATCTTGTTTTAAAATGCGTATTTTGAAGACAGTTTAATTAATGTGCTCCGTTTACTCAACTGTCCTTCTTATTTTGTTACTGGCTGTGTCCACACCTGTGTGCTTTCAATTGTGCTTTCATCTTTATTTTAAAGTACTATCTATACACTAAACTCTGAGACGCACACGTATCTTTGTCTACATTTAAATAAATACATGTAATACTATGTAAGCTACCAGCTATTATCCGCGTGTTGCCCACGTGTTTAATGGTCCCACAAGAACGTTTTTTCGGGATAAAAATTATCCTATGTGTTTCATCTCATAAAAATCAGTTTCAATAGTTTTTGCGTGAAGGGATAACAAACAAACATACAAATTCGGATTTAGAACATTAATAAGATAATAATAATTAAGTAATAATAATTACTTAGTTAATGAAAGTCTGAAGTACTTTTAAAATATTTTTAATATTCGTCATATTTGTACTCTTAATCCCACAATACTTCGTTTATTTTCGTCTAACCTTATTGTTGTTACGTTATCTTCCTAAAGTTATGTTTATATAATGCATGAAATGTTGCATGCGAAGCTCCAGGCGGTGGTCTAGCGTGCCCCAGCAGCACGCGCTTTGATTGCTACTCGTTTCCAGAATCTGCGCTGGCGTTGTTGCCATGTATTTAGGCGTGCTATATAATATAAATTTTATAATATAGATGTAAGATAAACGGGAAAACGGACTGGTGTAGACATACCCATTGAATCTACATATCGTGTTTTGTGAGTTTTTTTATATTACATTATGTTGCTACATTTAAGCTAGTTTCAGAGCTTATTTGCTATCAGAAAAGATAAGTGTATCCTTGTCTCTAGCTGGACAGTCTCCGTGCGCTGGTGAAAGGCTCGCTGACGTTCTTCCAGCGCGAGGTCGTGTGTGCGCTTATCGTGATCGAGGTCCACGCTCGTGACGTGACACGCTCACTCCTCGATGAAAATGTCAAACATGTCTCCGACTTCCAGTGGTCCTGCCAGCTCAGGTATCATGCCCCGCTCCAATTACTAAATATTAGTTAATTTTTAATGTTCTATATTTTTGGAGAATTAGTACCACACTTGGCGGTTGTGTTAGGGTTGCCATATTATATTAATCAAAATTATTACATAAAAATTAATGAATTCATTACTTAAACATCTAACTAACTAAACTAACATTATGACGTCACATTCACTCGGGTTTGTTCGGGAGCTTTCGGTGCGTCTTCGGTACTGGATTCAAAAACTTATTTTTAATTTGATATAACTTTTGAATTATTGCAAATTTTTTTAAAATAGTTTTGTTATGAAACTTATATATGATCTTTCTATTTATCGCAGAAAAAAAATTAATTCAAAAATCCAATTATGGCTGGTTTTGTTGTTATTTACGGATTGTCGACTTTAAGTTTTATACACTATACATATTTTCAACTTTATTGATGCCTTTTTTTATTACCTATCTAGCAGTATTTTTTTTCATAATCACAACTATACTTTTCTTTCTACAAACGTTTTTATAGGGACAGGTCGCGCGATTTTTGTGCACCTATCGAGCGATAGCGCCGGACGGTTCTGGCACATCACTGCTTACTAGCGCGGACAGTCAAGTGGTTATGGGGGCAGGAATAGGTAAGGCGGTGTAACCAATCCGGGTGAGTCGCTGCGAAACTCTACCATCTAGTCAGAAGTCACGGTGCTAGTGACGATAAGCCTATGCTCGCCTTTGACGAGCTGCCTGCCAGAAGGCAGATGGTCTATTCTGGAAAGGAGCCCGGACCAACACGGGGCAAAATGATTATTTCATTTGTGCACTTTCTCTGAACAAAATTGTGCAAAATAAACCAAATTTGACTAATTTCACTCAATATAAACACGAAATTCAATAATTATGAAAAAACTTCGACCATCTTTTCTCCCAATGGCGCCAGAACTCTCGTTTGAGTGCACTTTGTATTTAGATTGCCTTCTGTACCTGTTAATATTTTATGGTGGGATTAGAAATCAATATACAACCCTAGTAATCATTTACAGCGCAAAGGACGATTTTTAATATCTTGTGAAATGTCATTAAGGTTACCTGACAGATCCTATTTCGTTAATAGCGTGGGACTCTTCTATTCCTTTTAGTTTTTGTGTGAGAGGATGTGCTATGTTTTAGTAAATTGCGGCAAATTGTCGACAAATTAATTGGTTCCTAAAACAAGCGTATTTTTGGAAGTATTGACACATGACATCAAAGAGAACACTGTGTGATTTTAGTATTGATAAATCATCGATCAGATATTAAAAGCTTTAGTGTAACGTGAAGCTACGATTTTTTTACATTTCGCAGTTTGAAATATTACGTACATTTTACATTTACAACAAAAACAAAGATGGATGTAGGTACATGATGCAGAGGCACCCGGGTTGACATTCCACTATCATATTGATAGTGGAATATCATATGGGTTATATCCGTGGATGGTGTAGAGACGTTGAAATCGGGATGTTTGTATGAAAAGGGTAATGAATATAAAGGAAGCTAGGCAGGTTTGCAAAGATATATGGTAGTCTATACTATAACTACTTCGTTAGGGATTTGGCGTGAAGATTATAAAAAATACTTAACTTTTTGCTTATTGTTATTGTCTTAGGTATTACGAAATAGTGAAAGATATGTATCCTCTGGAAGAAGGAGAATCGCCAGAAATACACCAAGACGAGAACCACCTGGATACGTCCATGTACTACAGACAGTTTTCTCAGAACCATTGTGACGTGAGAGCCCTCAACTCCGTTTTCACTTACCAAAATGAATACTTAGGAAACAGGTAAGTAGTTTCGGTTCTACAATTAACTTTCACGTAGAAAACTAGAATTTGATTGAGAAATTGCGGTAGTAAGCAAAAAAATAAGAAATTCAGTGAAATCTTGAATTTCATTTAGAAATAAACATTAGTAAATAAATAAATAACATCAATCATTTATTTTTGAAAGAATAAATACGTTGTAAAAAGAAATGCAGAAGATACAGATGTGAATTATTTGTATCATGGAAGTATCATAACATTCATAACTCATAAGATTGTAAATATAATATTATGGGTAAGTGTAAAAGAACGACGAAACTGAAGCTTTCATCATTTTGTTGCTTTAGGTGCATGGATAAAAAAGCTCTAGCCTCTATCATAATCACTCAATACTTAACAATCAAGTATCATTTAATCTTCTTATATATAAAATGGTCTTGTCACAATATTAGTTACCGTACTCCTCCGAAACGGCTTGACCGATTCTCGTGTAATTTTGTGAGTATATTGAGTAGGTCTGAGAATCGGTCAACATCTATTTTTCATACCTCCAAGTGATGAGGGTGAATTACAGCAAAAAAATAGCAGAACAACGTCTGCCGGGTCAGCTAGTTGTATTATAAGCAATCTCATAAAGCAAAGGTGCCTAACGTCTGTGCTCGGTAATGTCGTATTCCAGGTTGGAAAATAACATAATTGCACAACAGAATTGAGGTTCCGATCTCATTTTGGTTAGTATTACGACATTCAATAATTGCAGTGGACGGCTGGTGATAACCCCGCTGACGGACCGCTGTTACCTGACGCTGATGTGTGCCATGCATCTAAGGTTCGGGGGCGCGCCCGCCGGGCCCGCCGGCACCGGCAAGACCGAGACCACCAAGGTCACCTACATTCTTTATTTCATTCTCCGTACCCTGCTACCATACATCCATAGATACTGTCCACACATACACACACATACACACACTGACACACGCACACACACACACGCACACACAAACACACACATATGTACACACGCACGAACGCTCGCAAGCACGCACGAATGCTCACACGCACGCACGCATGCACCTTTTGTCCTTAATTAAAGTAGGTGTGTTTCCCAGGCGCTTATGGGTCATAAACATAATGAGGACATTACAATATCTACAAAATAAAACATCATGCATCGCTATGACATTTAGTATTATTATCAAAAAAATGAGGTTATAAATTCGATTCGTTTTTTGGAAACGGTCGCATAATTAAGCATGATTTCACTAGTGGTTTTTAGTATTTTAAATATAAATGCATATCTTATATGTCGGAAAGATAATATCACACACACGGGCCGAACGGGAACCACGGGTCTAGTAGGCCGAGAGCTCATAACTTGAGGGTAGTTAGTGAATAATTCAGAAATATCAAAACAAAGCCGTAACACCTGATCTAGTCGTACAATCACATCGTAAACCTCTTCATAATAATAGCTACGTAATTACTCACTACACTGTTTACAAACATAACCACAATCACGCACAAACAACTATAGTGTACACTCATTTGTTACTAAACAAACCATCGTAAACATTGGAGTAAGCCTGCTACTAAGACAACACTACGTAAACACGTCACGGTGTTCGTGCTTACGTAAACACCAAACCCCCGAAGGGGAAAGGGGGGCTCCACTCCGCCCCTCCTGCGTAAGTGCCGACCGAATAATGCACCCCCCGAACGACCCACATCCTGGGCCCCAAGATCCCAATGGAATTAACAATTGCGACCTAGAAGTGTTTCTTTGTCAACCTATGACAGGGAGAGACTATTACCAGTGGCGACCTCCGTACTAGACAGTGGTCCAAATACTGCAATATGGTGGCGCTAGGGTTTATATACACGTGGCTGCGGTGAACGGACGGACGGAACGGAAGAAACGAGCTACTTGCTAATGCGCCACCTGTTGCGCTAGCGAAGCAACTTTATTCATGACTTCCCGATAAACCGACCAATAAGAAACAAGCTACGAGAATTCCGATGCACCTGTGGCGCTAAATGTACTAATGACCATAATATCACAACTATACTTTTTTCATGACTTTCTAACGTTACAAGCGGATGCGCTACACGTTGCACCAACGACACTCATGACCACAGATATTAGAAAATAGGTATGCTAGCCTAGCCTATGACCTTCCGACATATACACAGTCGTGGTCAACTAATTAGGGACATGCAAGATAGTGAAGAACAATAACCGGTTATGTAAATACAAATATATAACCCTATTGATTTCTCAGTAACTATTATTTGCATAATTTGGTCCGATTATTATGCTTTAAATGGCTGTAAATAAATTAATACATAAATAGAAAAATGTATTTAATATCAAAGGTTGAACATGTATTCAATTTTAAGGTACAATTCTGTAGCTGGACATTTAATTAAGGACAGTAAACTATAATGAAAAATAGAGTTAAACAAAACTAATACATACATACATACATATCTTCACGCCAAGTCCCTTACGGGGTAGGCAGAGAGTATCGAGTGCCAGACCTCACGATCCTGACAAACCTGTCTTGCTTCCTTCAC
>NJDC01003928.1:64960-76188 GCA_002245475.1 Calephelis virginiensis
AGATAACAGATCAGGGGCCCTGGGGGCGACGCGTACCGATCGGCCCTCGTCGGTACTAAAAGAGGCACATGCGGCGATAAGGGCCGCACCCATCACGCCAAGCCTGAACAGGCGAATCGAGAAGTGGAGAGTGCCCAATAGGTAGCTGGATTGTGAGAGGTGGAATGGAAGCGAAAGTTAACGAACTGATCAATGTAATGGATGAGAGCTGCCAGGATCATGATATTTGGCATTCGATACTCTCTACCATCCATATCCTCGCGTGAAGATATGTATGTATAATGAACAAGGATGTAGATAACACGTCAGTGAAGAGAAATTATCGCAGAAGCCTACCAATCGTAATAAATAAATATCGTTTGAATATACTAAATGAAATGTGTTTAATTTATCAGTGTTACGAAATTCTTCGTGATGCCTTAACCGCCATTAAAGGTAAACTGGCACCAGATGGGTTTCCATTCACTCCGGTCCACACGTTCGTTGTCAATCCAAAGTCGATCACAATGGGCCAGTTGTATGGAGAGTTTGATCTGCAGACGCATGAATGGTAATGTCTTACTGTCTCATTTTTTTAGCTTGTATGCTTTTATAAAACTTCCTCCGTTTAAAAGGTCCTCTAGAGCAGTAATTCCCACAGTATTCTAGACATCTGGGTGTCCTCGGGAGACCACTTTAATGTATATTTTGTGATTTTAAGGTAGGGCATCCACCAGCAAAAGAATCCAACAGCACAAATTTTGAAACAAAATAGTTTGGGAGTCTCTGCTCTAGAGCTTTGGTTGTACAGTAGGCGGAGGAATTATCTAACCCTTCTTATAAGTGCGTTGAAAGTATTTTACGGGGGTTAGATATTTCATTTGTTTACAGTGTTCATTATTACTATTGAGTACAAGACAAATCCAAAAAAATATTGTTTGCCATTGTACCACAATAGTTTGTAGGCTCATAGATCTGACCTGCATATAGAGGATGAAATTTTCCGATAGGCTCTAACTCGATAAATCATGAACCAAGCGCCTGACATCTACACTTGGCTTTTTTGGTTTATAAAGAATACATACTATACTTGAACATTTGAGAGTTTCTAATGACATAATTTTTTATTGCTTTAAAAAGCAATCGGAATATTTGGTTTTCCGAAGATAAACCTTGTCTTTCATGTGTTTGTCAGGTCTGTGTGTCTTTCACAGGCATGTTGGGAATGACTGGGTTTCCAAGCTATAGTCACATATTGTGTACAGTTTGAAATCGCATCGAAATCGATTTACTCGTTTAGAAGCTATTATGCCACAGACACACGCACACACACACTCATGCACATGCACACAAACTTCTTCTGGAATTGAAAAGTGTTAAATTTTAGGACGGATGGTATTCTTTCGAGTCTGGTACGAGCTGGCATAGCAGTGGAAGATTTGGACAAGCGCTGGTATATCTTTGATGGACCGGTGGATGCAGTATGGATTGAAAATATGAACACTGTTAGTTTCCTATTACACCAGTAATATTATCTACTAATAAACTCGACCAACTTCGTTCACTTTGCAATCCATACTCTGCCTACGCGGCAGGGAGATTTGGTGTGAAGATATGTATGAACTTATCTATGTAAGATGACTTATACGTTCAAATGTTTTTCTACATTCAGGACTTTAATGTATTTGATCTGTTTGTACTGATTGTTGTTGTTGATTTCTGAATTACAAAACCTAAGAAAAAAGAAAAACCCATGACATGGAAGAAAATAAGAAACAATATGTAAAATGCATCCTACTAATTAGAAATCGAATAAATTAGATCGGACTGCTTGTTAATGAAGTATAGCCCAATTTGCATTTTCACTTTTACCCCTCTCTCAGGGGAATTAGTGACCAGGATAAAAAGTATCCTATAACCTTCCTCGGAAAGTTATTAGAGTAAAGGTATTTCGTTACGCTCGGATAAGCAGATTCGGCGTGACTCGCGGTCCTGATACTCGTACATACAGATAGATAAAAATTCTATAAAATCTGCAAATATGTTATGTTGGCCCTTTTTAAATACTTGCAGTGTACAAACTTTTCTATTTTATAAAAAAATATATTATAGATTCAAAAGATGGAAGTCAGTTCCAAATTCGAAACAAAAAGCGGCCATTGATCTTTAAGTGCATAATAACAGAGTTAATCAAAAAATTCTTGAATTCCTTAAAAAATGGAAGGTATTTACGAATAGTCATCAGGCGGCCATTAATCTTTAAGTGCATTAAAGGGCTAATCAATATTTATTGAATCGTTTAAAATAGAAAGTACTTTTATTATACATTTAAGTGATTTGCAGTGATTATGCACATGTTTACAATTTGTCCTTTTGTAGTTCTTTACATGTCATATGCAATACATAAACGAAAAAATGTTTAGTAATTAATCACAAAAGCTCTATAATTATTAAACATAAAATTAGAGAGGAAGTTTATAGATACGACAAGCCAGTTTATAAAAATTGCAGTATTATAATAACCTCAACTATCTAATCAGAACTAAAAATGGAATGAGGGCCCCGTTCCGTGTCACGACTCACAACGTCAAAAAAAAAACAGGTGTGACATCTCTGGATGAACTCGACGCTTGTCGGCGCTGAAACCGTTTTTTTTAAACGAACAGCGTTTGCTGCGTAAATTATAACTATTGTTATTATTATATTTGTAGGAACTACGCTTTTGGTTACGTTTGGTCCTGACGTAATGCTTAGGGTACGTAATTATATTTTCTTATGTTATAGGTCAGCACAGCACATGGCTCTCTTGATAACCGTGGCCCAGACACAATAGATTCTGTCCTGAGGTCGGGATGGAAGGCCTATTAGTCAAGTCTATCGGTTACCCCACCCTCCTGATTGTAACATGACAGAGTCATTATGGCAAGGCAATAGTTGAGACGGTGGACCCAGGGACGTTACTGCACAGCACTCTACCACCAGTGGTTTTGCTGGTCATGACTTATAACCTCGCATCTTACAAGCGGTCTGGCAAAAGAAGCAGATAGTCTATTCTACTCAACGGACCTGGACCAACACGGGAAAAAATGTTTTTACTTTGCGTTTGGAGCTGACTATACAGTAAATCATAAGACATATTGAAGGTGCATTGGAATAAATTGATTTTTTAACCTACTCGAATTAAGAGGTGATTATCAATGCTTTTTGTTTGTTTGTTTTGTGATTTCTCGGGCAATAATGAAGAGGTGTTGACGGTTTTTTCTTAAAAACCGTCATGGTTCATGGTCATGATTCTAAAGTGGTCCCATATAAATTTGATCACGATACGTAGCATAGGCTCACCGTCCCTAACAGCGTGACATCTGACTAGGTGGTAGAGTTTCGCAACGACTCGCCCAGATTAGTATCACCGCCTTACGCCTTACCTATTCCTGCCACCATAATGTCTCTGCTTGCCGTTGACGTGTTCCTGTTGAAAGGATAAGGTAGGCATTAAACTTACTTTTGCTGTGGTGTGTTTAGGCGGCGTGAATTTCTTACCATCAGGAAATCCGTCTGCTTGTTTGCCTTCCAATATCATAAAACCAAAAATAAATAATAAAAAAAGACACAACTAGCAGTCTTTGAATAGTACATTGTGACACTACGTCGTACAGGCACATAAAAATTTAGATGCTATTAATTATAGCTCAAAAATCACTACTCGGATGTTTAAGAAATTTTTATGAGACTAACTTGGAATCTTTAACTTATCGATTAACGGCCAATATTAAAAATCAATCCTAATCCAAAACTTGATGTCCAAGATTGATATTTTGATCCATTTTTATGTTATCGCTTGCCAATAACATATCTGTGGACAGGATAAATATGGCAATTAGGTATGGGATAGGCCGCCGGATACGCAGCTATCTATATTGCTTGAAATCTATTAGATTGAGATACATTATTAACATTGGCCGTAAAAAATCATCAAATCGCATCATGGTAATAAAATTGAAGTCGATTTTGTCTCATTTTACTTGTGCTTAAGTTATTTTTATAATCGACATTCAAGAATTCATGTTACCGGCTTATCGTAAGATCCTAAGTCAATCGCCTCTATGGTCTAGCGGACTTGACCCCGGACTTGTCCTGGGTTTGACCCCGGGTCGGGCAGCAAAAAAAACAAAATTTGTATTTTTAATTTTCTAATAAAAATAACATTGCCCGGGATTGGATATGTGCCCGGTTGGCGACAGGCTTGCCTATCACATTGTGGGACTTAGTGTGATCGGCTAGTAGTGGGTGCCCTGGGGGCACATTCCGTATCTTTTCAGTGAGGATCACTGGGTACAGTGTCTTGTGATCAACAGAAATACAATGGAGATAGCAAATATAAAACACGTCATTTGACAGCTATTTGACGTATACTTTACCCAGTGATCATCACTAAAAAGATACTGAATAACCCCGCTGGTTGAGCTTCTGCCTACGTCTTCGGGGATATGGGCGTGAAGATACTTTACTTTCCTAAGTCAAAATAGCAATGAGCAGGTCATAAGGCTCAATGTTTGACGGCTGGGAATCAATTCAATATATTTTCCCCCTTGCACTTTATCTTGTGGGTATATGATTTATGTATGCGATCGGTTCGTGGTGGTTATTTGAGTGCTTTTCTGGTTGGTTTCAGAAACATTTGAGAGTTATGTTGGTGACTCCAGTCACTTTACGAATCTTTTTGCTATAGATGAGATCTTCTAGAATACCCAATCTAAATAAGAGAAAGTAGGTATTTAGATATAAAAAATGGAAAAGCTTGATATTTTCAAACTGATAATATTGGTATTTGAAATTATTAAAGTCACTAACTACATATTATAAATAAAAAAAATAGAATAGTAATTTATATAAAAAAATTGGGTTAGCTTGATATTATCAAACTGATAATATTGATATTTGAAATTATTGAAGTCACTAACTACATAGTGTAAATAAAAATAATAATGGTAGTTAAGATAAAAAAAAATGGGGTAGCTTGATATTATCAAACTGATAATATTGATATTTGAAATTATTGAAGTCACTAACTACATAGTGTAAATAAAAATAATAATGGTAGTTAAGATAAAAAAAATTGGGGTAGCTTGATATTATCAAACTGATAATATTGATATTTGAAATTATTGAAGTCACTAACTACATAGTGTAAATAAAAATAATAATAGTATTTAAGATAAAAAAAAATTGGGAAAGCTTGATATTATCAAACTGATAATATTGATATAGGAAATTATTGAAGTCACTACATGGTATATAAATGGTATATAAAAGCAATTTTTTTTCTTTCAGCTGTCTTCATATTTATGCTTAGATTTTTCAAACTACACAACAGATTTTGGTGTGTTTTTTAATAGATATCGAAGAGGAAGGAAAAATATGAGTTAATAACAATATAGTTAATTAAATAATAATATAAAAATTGTACGCCCGAGCGAAGCTGGTCGGGCTGCTAGTTAAAATAAAATAAGTTTAAACAAATCCAAATAATATGTCCCTTATTTGGATTTGTTTAAACTTATTTTATTTGGTAGTTTGAAAAAATATTTTAGAACAGACTTCCAACTATTTTATTAAGGATCACTTAAGTGATTTGACATTTATATCGAAAGATTGCTATTGCTTCCGAGATGGTTCCGCATAAATTTATTAATATCCTACTATATAGTTTTGAGTACTATATACTATATACTATATAGTTTCATAATGCATATTTTTTTGTTTATGTTGACAACCTCTTCATTGGTAAGGTCAAAATAAATTCAACGACGAACATAATATGGCTCTAGCAGTCTTCACTGCTGCTGGTACATATCTTGCCCGGTTGGCGATAGGCTTGCCACCTATCACATTGTGGAACTTAGTGTCTTCGGCTAGTCGTGGGTGCCTTGGTTGTACCTCTGCCTATCTCTTCGGGGATATGGACGAGAAGATACTTTTTTGGTACATATCTTTGACCTAAATTTAGGTCTTTTTTTTCCTAGATGTGTTTTTAAGTAATAAACGAAAACATTTATCCAATCTCCTCTTTTGTGAAAGTGGGTTTTTTGCAAATTCAACCGTAAACTTTACATGTGTCAAATACACAGTCTAAACTCAAACCATCGTACAGGTTTAATACAAACAGCATGTCTTAAAACTTTGAACAGAGCCAGATACTGGTAACTATGGAAACTAAATTTTCAAACCATAAGTATTATAGATGTTAATATCTATATTACAGAGCGTAATAGCTGGGCTCTGGTTCTCAGAAATGTGCGTACAATGTAGTATACTGACGCAGGTGCTAGACGACAACAAGAAGTTGTGCCTCTCCAGCGGGGAGATTATGAAGCTGACGGACCGCCAGCGGATGATGTTCGAGGTGGCCGACCTGGCCGTGGCGTCCCCGGCCACGGTGTCCCGCTGCGGGATGGTGTACCTCGACACCGCCGTCGTCGGCCTGCCGCCGCTCGTCAACGCCTGGCTCAAGAGCAATCTGCCACCGGTGAGTAACATTGCGAAGGTCCACAGGCATTAAATGATTACAAGAAGCCATCATAATTTAATTAAACTTGGTATCCCCTTTAAGGTATTGCTGCCGTTCAGCTCAAGAGTAACCTTTCAATGGTTAGTGTTATTTTTCTCCGCAGGGGTGTCGCAGATGCTATATTGACCTCTTTAATCATATCATTCATGTTCTTGTTCATGTTCTTTGGTGTCTCTAGGTGGCTTGAATTTCTATCATTAGAAAATCCGTCAGCTTGTTTGCCTTTCAATACATAAAAAAGCGGTTTGCACTCCGGGAATGCCGGCAGAAGTGAAAACTTGAATATTAACGTTGTGCATTTTTAACATTTTGGAATGGTTAGGGAATAATTTGGCACGAATTGCTTAAATTATCAGTTATCATTTATGTGAATATTCATTTATTGCGCTATCGTACACAAACATGACAACACGAACATTCGCGCAAGCACCCTGCGCCGTCTTACAAATTTTCAATCTGACGCGAGTTACGAAGTTTTTACCCATTCCAAAAAAAGTGTGCAACGCCGCTAAAGAAGTTTTCACTTCGAAAGTCAAAGTCAGGTCATTTGATTATAAGAAATTTCACTGTACCTAGATCGATTTACTATCTACTTGTAACATGTTCTATTTTGATAGTGACAATAAAAACAAGTTACAGCTATATTTATAGAGTAATTGAAGGTATAATAAATATTCCAGATAGCGGACAACATACGAAAGCTGCTCACAAACCTCATCAATGCCTATGTATACCCAGCGTTGTCGCTGTTGCGGTCCAAGCTAACTGAGATCGTAGCGTCTATAGACTCAGCGCTGGTGCTCAAGTTCCTGGAGCTGCTGGACTACAGGCTGCGTCCGCTCACCGGCAAGGATGATAGGCCACCACCACCTGTTAACTTCCTTGCTAACATGCGTGAGTCTGTATTAAGAGTTTTTTGGCGATACAAGTAGTTTTTGTTAACGATTTTTGCCGATTTAAATAAGATCTATTTAAATGCCGTCATAAAAAATCTTAGGTAAAACTTACATTATTTAAAATGACAAGGAAAACACCAGTGTTGTTTGAACTAATTCTTTTCACTATGTATGTGGGTCTTAGTGTCTTCGGATAGTTGGTACCCTGGTTTTGTTTTCGCCTACCTTTTCGGGGATACATACGTTAAGATTCTTGTTTACGATTATTATTATTTTAACTATAGTATAGTAAAAGTATAACATATGTATAGTAGTACGTAGGTAATACAATTTTTCCATTTTCATAGCTAAGCTAGCCCCATGCTGGGTTGTGTGGGCTTTGACCTGGTCCATCGGCGCCACGTGTGACCACAATGGCCGATCGATATTCTCTGACTTCTTACGGACCCTGATGGAAGAGAACGGCACCAAACCAGCTTTCCCTAAGGAAGGACGAGTCTATGATTATACGTAAGTATATAGTCGTTTTTTAATTTGGTTTTTACGGTGTTCCAGTTTCAGGGTTTGTTGACCCCAAATTAAGCATATAAAGTAAATCCCTGGTTATATACTCAACGATACTAATACATAGAAATACCTAAATTTATACAGTATAAACCGGTGTTGGTCTTTTGCAGAATAGACCATCTGCCTTCTGGCCCGGCAGCCCTTAAAAGGCGAGCATAGGCTTACCGTCACTAACGAAGTGACACCTGACTAGGTGATAGAGTTTCGCACCGACTCGCCCGGATAGGTACTACCGCCTTACCTTTTCCTGCCGCCATAGCTTCAGTGCTTGCCGTTGACGTGTTCCGGTTCGGAGTATTAGGTAGCCGGTATACTTACTTTTGCTCGAGGCCTAACATCCTCGCCTCAGGTTGGCAACGCACCATTACCACCTTTTGTGTCTCTAGGTGGCATGAATTTCTTACCACCAGGAAATCTGCCTGCTTGTTTGCCTTCAAATACCATTACTAGGAATATATTCATCACACAAATAGCTTCCCCCGTCGGGAATCGAATCCTAACCTCACGGTTGCTTAGATTTAGGCCTGTACGCGTACCCCTCGATCAACAAGACTGTCTAATCGAATATTGACAACGCATTGTTTGGCGGTTTGCTTTCGCATATTATGAAAAAACTAGTAATCGCCTATTGGTCGGAATTCAACCATAATAAATTTTAATATCATGTTGATATGAACGCCATCAAGACCAATTACTTTGTTTCCAAACTTTCTAGTGTGCCATCTGTGATCTTTTATCGTTATCATCAATATATTTGTGTGTGTCAAATACATGGTAGTGTGGGTAATGTTTTATTTATTGATTTAATACATTTTTAAGCATTATTTTTAAAAAAATATTAGCGTTCTACACTTTTCCTACACATAAACTATAAGTGTGCCAAATTTCATGCTCCTGCGTCAGCGCAATTTTCGTAAACGGGGTCCAAAGTTTTTGCATCACGTATATATATATAACACTTGTGCTTTTCTACAACATATGTTATTACGTTTTTATAAAAACTGGTTTTCTCATTAGCGTCAAGGTTATTTCAACTGAAAACTTTTCAATGTAATAAGCTTACGATGGAAATTCAGTACCTAAGCCCTAACGGCTTGTCAAGTTTACTATACTCTCTACCGTCTCTGTAAATCATTTGTATGAAAATTTTGAACAGCGCCTCTATCGGTAACTAAGAGAAACACATTTTTAGACCAAAAGTGTCATAGATTTTAACACGTAACTTACCGAACGTAGTTTCATAGATTTTAACACGTAACTTACCATCTCATGGTAAAGGCTCTGCTGATTATAGGAATCTTTCGCAGGCTCCACGATGGCGGGTTCACGGATCCGACTGATGACGGGGAGCCGGCCAACCCTTACTGGTACAATTGGATGGCCAACCTCGAGGACTACGAGGTCCATCCCGACATGCAGTTTGCTGGTAACGTTTTTTTATTAGAAAGGCAGTAGCCAGCGAAATATATTCCCTATCGGTAAGAAATACACGTTGCTGTACATCAAAATGTTAATAGAGATTTGTTTGACACTAACAAGTTTGGCACTTAGGTAATCTATATTTCGAGGAAGGTTAAATGCTACGATTCATCTAAAAATGTAGCTTATTGTTATCCCTGAAGAGGTAGAGAGAGGCACAACCAGGATACCTATGACTAGCTGAAGAAAATCAGTCCCACAATATGATAGGAGGTCAGCCTATTGCCATCTGGGATCATATACGGGATATGTCCAGGCAACGTCATTTTTATTAGAAATTTGAAAATATATTTTTTTTTGTTTGCCCGACCCGGGAATCGAACCTGGGACCTCAAGAAGTTAAGTGCAACGCCGGACCGGTGTGGACCACAAAGGCGGTTACTTTTTATTTATGTGCTATTTATCTCACATACTAAAGGGGTTCCCCCGCGAGGGCGGTAAAAGCCAAAATATAAATTGGAATAAAAATTGGGTTCATCAATGCGTAGTTGGTTTTCATACATTCCTGTTTTGTTTTGTAATATGTACTTAGTTACACACGCCATTGTCCCGTATTTTTCAATTTCATAAGTTTTGTAAAAATAAGAATATATTTATTTCCACATACACCACACGAAAGGTTCTTTGACGACACTCAGTATAAAGTATTAATTGACCTTATAACTTTAAATCGGGATTGTAGATAAACATTAGAAAGTACAGGTCATCTTATGCTGGGGACGGACTTTGTAATACTGGTACTATTGTCTGACACCAGTTTAAGACCACACTAATATTACGAATACGAAAGTTTGTCTGACTGTTACGATTTATGTCGACTTACAAATTTAAATCGGGTTACTGTTTGCACGAAGTCGTGGCCACAGCTAGCTTTTTAATACGTGTTTTCTTGACCTCACGTCTGCGAAACTTGAATAAAGGAATATATTCCGGTGTTTGATAATAATTACTACTGAATATCTATCGCGTTGTGAATGCTACATAAATAATAAATTTTAACTCATTTTTATACAATAAAATAGCATAGGTAAAACTAATATTTGCTAATAAATGAATGTTGTATGTAAAGAATTTAATTTTAGGGAATTTTAAAATGTCAAGTAGCTAAGTTTCCTACCGCCTAATGGTTATATTAGTGCTCCAAGTTTTTCTGGCCTCTCGTTATCGCCCATTTTGGAAAATACTGCCTTAGACTGAGAGCTACTATACTATACGTATAGTCTGTTTCCCGCAAAGCAAGGATTTTTTAAAATGTACGAAAGCGTCTGATTATGTCATTATTATTTAAAACTTTTATAATAATTTTTGAAATTCATTTAGTTATAGACTTTTACGAATTACCTTATCGTTTATATGTCCTTGCTCGTTTGCGATTTCCCACCAGTCATTCATGCTGCCTATTCGCACTTATATCTAGTTTATTTTGTAAGGTTATGGAACACACTTCCTATTGAAATTCGTGAATGTGAAACCCTTGCTTTTTTCAAGTAACAAATAAAGGAACATTTTCTTGGGGTTACTTAAGCTAATTTTGTGCAGTTATATTTTAGACTACATTACATTTTGTATGTTTAAGTTTTGAGTAGTTAAATTTTATATACCTGTGTACACCAGGTCTAATTATTTCATTTATAAGAGATGTAAAATAAGCCTTTATTTTGCTAATTCCGCGTAAGCAGTGTAACCGTTGTGGCAAATAATCCTCCAAACGACACAGAATGTGACAAGCCTAACTGACG
>NJDC01003928.1:91668-115115 GCA_002245475.1 Calephelis virginiensis
TTAACTAACACAATCATGTAATGTGCTTACTTTGGGGTTAGATTCAATTTGTGTAACTTGTCCAGGGATATTTGTAATTATTATTTGTACACCATATTAACATAGAGTGTATAATGAGTAGTATTCCATTTTGTAACATTAAAATAGTTAGAGTCATAAGTTTTACCATCATCCCTTCACCATTTTTTTATAGTGTAAAAAAATTTATTGAAAAAAGTAAAATCAAATTTATTTACATTTATTTATTAATTTATTTATATTTAGATAAAAATGGAGTCGTTCCTAGAAGACCTCAATAACATACTAAGTTCCGGAGATGTTCCGAACATTTATGAAGCGGAAGACTTGGATAAGATTTACATGTCCGTGAGACACGCGGTCATGGAGATGAACCTGACTGCCACCAAGACCAACCTGTTTGCCTGCTACCAGAGGAGGGTCAGGAGCAACCTCCACATCGTCATTGTCATGAGTCCTGTCGGTGAGGTAGGTATTAGTTGTAGTGATGACCAAAAATATCTTATTAAAAATGTAATAGCACAAAAAAGGTATGTAATAAATAATAATAACACTGGCCTACACTCATTTGGTGCCTAAGATTTTATACCTGATTTTGGGTACATTTGGTGAGATGACTTCTCATATTAGCTCTTGTCCATAAAATCGAAAAGAAATACATATTTCAGAGAAAGTGTTAATTTATTTGGAAATTATACATTACTAATTTTTTTGAGTGATTTTCTTGTGTGAAATTGTCCTGGATAATTTATATGATCAATGTTATAAGAGTAATTATAATACAGACTGATTTCAAATAAAACCAGAAAAAAGTTAAAATGAGAATTGTAGGTTAACTAGAGCTGTAAGCTGATATCAAGTAGCAACAATGTAATACATACTACCTACTTTACCGACTACAGATGCGAACAGAGCTCCACCAAACCAAAAAATTGTTTCTATAATAAATAAACCTACCAAATAATACTCAGGTATGTAATAGTATTACATACATACATACATACATGCATACATATCTTCACGCCAAGTCCCTTACGTGGAAGGGACTGCCTACCCTCCTTGCTACTAGGCAGGGAGTATCGAGTGCCAGACCTCATGATCCTGACAAACCTGTCTGACTTCCTTCACGTTCGTTACCATTTTCATACAAACACGCCGGTTTCGGAGACTCTTGACACCACCCTCGGGTAATATCCGAGTGATCTGATCGTGGAATGTCAACCTTGATCTCCCCGGATATAATTTTAAATATGTAATAGTATTAATGTACATAATTTCAAAATAAAATCAGGTTATTGATTCTGCTTCCTTTCTTTCTGTTCTGTTATGATATCTAGTGTAGATGAGTGCTGTGTACCTATCACCTTGCCCGGGTAAAGATCCACCGCTTTACCTATTTCTGCCGCTATAATGACTCGGCCATGTTTCAGCCCCGAGGGCAGGGTAGCCGGTAGACTTGCACAATTTGGCCTAATATCCCAGCCATAAGACGGCGATGCACTTATTACATTTATGGTGTGGTCCATTGTTTTCTTATACCAGCAGGAGAGTAGAGAGAGAAAAATTTTCGAAATGATCTTGGTATGTAAAAATCTAGGTATGTAGAGGATTATGGGAACAGGACAGTGACGCATCTGTACATTTATAGTGTCTTATCCACTGTTGTCTCTTACCATGAGGAGAGCGGTGTGCATGTTTGCTGACCTCTCACATAAAAAGTCTCCGAAATGACCGATTTTCATAAACCTGCCCCCTGTGAGATACCGCCTGTGTAGGGGGCTATAAATCGATCTAACATCGTTTTAAAAAAACATACCGAGCCAAGCTCTGTCATCCATGTGCTTGCTCCAAGTTCAAAAAAAGGAAATAAATCCGATTGTTGTTATTGTTTTTCTTTAAAATTTGTCAAAAATGTTAAAAACTGTGCCAAATATCTTGTTTTCATCCTAAAATTATACTTAATGTAAAAAAAACATTGTGTTAGATTTTCCGAGCTCGTCTCCGCCAGTTCCCGTCCCTGGTGAACTGCTGCACCATAGATTGGTTCAGTGAGTGGCCTAAATCTGCACTCGAGTCCGTCGCAAGTCATTTCTTCAACAATATGTACGAGTTGCAAACAACTGACGAAATAATGGATTCCATGGTGGTAAGACGTATCTTTTTTAGAATAACACGCAGGTTGTTTGCAATAGAGCCACGTAAATGTTTCTGTTGTTATAGTCATAAAACGAGTATTTTTTTAAATGTTCTAAGAATTCTAAAATTAAAAATTTTCAATAATCTTCGACAATATCAAATTAAAATTTCATAAAGTCAAATTAACTAGGTGGTAGAGTTTCGCAGCGAGCGCACCGTTATGCCTTTTCCTGCCGTAATAACGTCAGTGCTTGCTGTTGACGTGTTCCAGTTTGGAGGGTAGGGTAGCCGGTAAACTTACTCAGGTTGGCAACGCACCATTACCACCTTTAGTGTCTCTAGGCTCCGTGAACTTGTTACCATCAAGAAATCCGTCTGCTTGTTTGCCTTCCAGTGTTATAGAAAAAAATCCGTTGAACTTCATATCGCTTAACATCAACTACTAACAGTTTTATGGAAAAATAGGGTACAGTTCTTCCACATTTTTCCTGCAATTTTCTTGGATTTTCTCTCTATAATAATATTACAATAATCTACAACTGCGCGATTCCGAAGACATTTTTTACTTCGCACCGAGGGCGGTATTCACAAACAATTATGACTTAGGGACCATTAAGAAAAGAGCGTACTCATTCCTTAAAGGTCGGCAACGCATCTGTGATACTTCTGGTGTCGCGGAGGTCCGTGGGCGGCGGTGATCACTTTCCATCAGGTGACCCGCTTGCTCGTTTGCTATCTAAGCTATCTAAACTATCACAGCAAAAACAGAATAAGCAAAACGGGTTCACATGCTAATGACCACGGGAAATGGGATTTCATTTATATATACCTACAAAAAATCTGCATTAATGTAATGTACATTTACATTAATGTACATTAATTTAACTTTATGCCATAAATATTAATAACATTTTTAGTCTGTATGTTGCTACGTCCATCAAACTGTAGTGGATGCTAGTGCAAAGTTTCTGGCGCAGTTGAATCGGATGAACTATGTCACGCCTATGTCGTATATGGAAATGCTAAATGCATATGCTGAGATGTTTAAGAAGAAACAGAAAGCCATATTGACTGAATCCAATGCTCTGAAAACTGGTGAATATATTATTAAATACATGCCAATCGATACTTAATATTATTAATGCGAAAGTCTGTCGGTCTGTCTGCTGCTCACGGCTAAATCGTTGCATGATTTTGATGAATTTTGATATGCACATAGCTAATGACGCTAGTTTAAACATAGGCTGTTTTTTCGAAAAATCTGTAATAGTTTGTAACAAAAATAGCTATTATATTATGCTGACTTTGGGCAAACAGCTAGTGTATTATAATTTAAATGACTGCAAACTATAAAAAACGGCCGACCGAAAAGTGTGTCGTCTAATACCCGGTTCCTATAATCAGCGCAACGTAATCCGTAAATTTAACCATTCGTAGTTTGCTCTAAAGAAACGGAGCGTTACTCATATTTTCAAAAAAATTCATCATCAAAAAAATGAGCTTACTGTCGAAACGGAGCAACTGTTACTAATCGTACAAAATACTAACATTCGTAATCATAACTATTCGTTTGTTGAACATAGGAATCGGGTATAAGTCTATTACTTTGTATATTACATTATTGACTTTATAATATACTAGTTGTTTGCCCGCTACTTTGACAGCGTAGGATAGTCACGATTTTAATTTTTTTTGAAATGGCCAATATGTTGCTAACCGCGAGGTTTTTACACTTCATTAAAGTTTCATCCCCCATTATATTCCTTTGGTGTAGATTTTTGAAAAAAGATTGCCTGTATTTGAACTCGGATATATAGCTATACGCATACAAAATTTCATTAAAATTGGTTTAGCGGTTTAGCCGTGAAAAAGCAAAAGACATACAGACAGACACAAACAGAACAGACCTATGTAAGACCTTCACATGTTCGAAGCCTTTGTTTGAACTCGGATCTTTAGCTATATGCATACAAAATTTAATCAAAAGCGCTTCAGCAGCGGTCTCGCCGTGAAAGAGCAAGAGGACGGAGGGACTTGCTCATTTATAATATTTGTATGAATTTATTATGTTACGTTTTGATTTTATATTGTATTTTCTTAGGTTTATTCTTGCTAAACTAATATCGGTAGAATCTTCAAAGAAATATATTTTCAGGGTTAAATAAATTGAACCAAACTGAAATAGAAGTTAAACAACTGCAAATAGAATTGGCTGAACTGAAGCCGCTGATGGAGAAAGCTGCTGAAGAAACGAAGAAAGTCATAGAACAGATTGCTATCGATACGGTAACTTACATATCTCTACGCCACGTCCCTCAAGGGTTATGGGGTAGGCAGAGAGTGTGGAATGCCAAATTTCACGATCCTGGCAGCAATCCTGGCTTCCTCCACATTAATTTCCCTCTTTCACACAAATACGCTGGTTTCGGTTTTTATGGTAACTTTAAAGAAATATCTATCCAAAAGACAAAAAATCACGTATGACCAAAAGAGGGCGAAAATTGTATTTAGTGTTTTTTTATGTTAATGGAAGGCAAACAAGCAGACGGATTTCCTGATGGTGAGAAATTCACGCCGCCTAGGGACACTGAAGGTGGCAATGGTGCGTTGCCAACCTGAGATCGGGATGTTAGGCCTCGAGCAAAAGTAAGTTTACCGGCTACCTTGTCCTTCAAACAGGAACACGTCAACGGCAAGCATTGGACGTTATGGCGGCACCACCACCAGGAAACCATTATTTACCATCATCCATCATGATTACCATCAGGAAATCCACCTGCTTGTTTGCCTTCCGATATCATAAAATAAAAAAAAATATTCTAAAATAGGCTATAGCAGAAGAAGCAAGAAAAAAAAATAAAAGTAAAATATTTCTAAAATAGGCTATAGCAGAAGAAGCAAGAAAAAAAAATAAAAGTAAAATATTTCTAAAATAGGCTATAGCAGAAGAAGCAAGAATCAAAGTGGAAAAAGAGCAGGCAGTGGCTGAAAAAATGGCGAAGCAAACTTCAGCGATGGCGGAAGACGCGCAAAGAGATTTAGGTTTGTAACAGATGATTGGGAAAAAATTTTTTTTTTTTTACTTTATTTGTCCATTACAATTAAAATAGCTATTTCTCTTATTTGTTGCAAGGGTGTAATTTGCATCAGTTATTGCATAAAAAGTATCTTCACGCCCATATCCCCGAAGAGGTAGGCAGAGGCACAACCCCGGCACCCATGAGTAGCCGAAGATACTAAGTCCCACAATGTGATAGGTGGCAAGCCTATCGCCAACCGGACACATATCCTATCCCGAGCAACATTTTTTTTTATTAGAAATTATTACATGATTCTGATTATTACATGATTCTATAAAATGGGTCCAAATGATTCAATATTGTAATAGGGTCTCAGGTAAAGCGATGGTACCCTTAGGATTCTTTGCATGATGCACTAATATCTTCATGAATACAAATCTATATAAAATGCTACTAAAATTGACTATTTTCAGAAGTATCTTCGCGCCCACATCCCGAAGGTGTAGGCAGAGGCGCAACTAGGGCACCCACGACTAGTCTTTAGGTCTCACAATGTGATAGGTGGCAAGCATACCATCAACCGGGCACATATCCAATCCTGGGCAACGTTAATTTTATTAGAGAATTGAAAATATACATTTTCTAAATTTTTTTGTAGCCCGACCCAGGGATCGAACTCGGGTCCTCTAGAAGTCAAGTCTGACTCTGGGCCGATAGACCACATTGCGTACATATAATTTTATAATTCTGAAACAATTGCTTACCTGTCTACATTTTTCCTCATGCTGCAGAGCGAATATTTTAAATACAGTAAGGGCCGCCACATATATATGAAATAATTGAACGTGCTGGCCGATTTTCGGAAATTTGAAACGGAGAAATTCCGTTAGAGACATTTCTATCCGTGTAGCAGGTCCATTGAATTGTGCGGATCTGCTGCGTTCGAAATTGCGTTTCGGAATTTCGAAACGGGGTTTTGTGAAGGTATTCCGAACGTACGTAACGGGCCTATGCCAGCGTGCGACTGACTACAACAGAGGTTCCCAAACTTATTTCATGTAACGCTCACTTTGAAAATCAGTTGTTTTGTAGCGCCCCCCCCCCTCGTTTTTTTCTTGTCAATAACCTCAATAACATATTTGTTGCGCCTAGTTTAAAAAAAAACATTTTTTTCAAGATTTATACCGCCCCCCTCTAGGCTTGCAGCGCCCACAAGGGGGCGTTATCGCCCACTTTGGGAAAGGCTGGACTACAATGACATTACTAAGTCGCAATTTTCGAGAGCAAGTTCCCATAACATTTTTACCATGATTACAAATGACTAGTATGGCATTGATAAGATTTATACAGGACCAACTGGCACTTGGAAATCATGAACCTTTTGAACAAAAAAATATAAAATATTTTTTATTATCGGGCGAGTAGTCGCGAAATAAACATAAAATGCTTTCAAAATGGTAACTTTTTTTTGGAGTCAGTTGAAAAAAGTTCGTACATGATTTGGGTTTTTAATTTTTTACATTCTATGAGATGAATAAGTAACATTAAACTTTTTCATTTCATTCAGTTTAAAATGTCTGTTAAAGTACTAGAAAAGTTTGCACTTAAGAGATAAGTTTTTACCAAGAGAGGAAATTTACAATTTGTATAGTTTTGTGATACGTGTTATATATTTTACGTTTCATCCGTTCTCTTTGTATGGGAAAATCTTTTAAACCTTCTCTGGATTTCCACTAATCCTATTAATATTATAAATGCGAAAGTTTGTAAGTATGTATGTATGGATGTTTGTTACTCTTTCACGCTCGAATGGCTGAACGGATTTGTCTGAAATTTGGAAGACAGATAGATTGTGACCTGGATTAACATATAGGCTATTTTTAATCCCGATCGCACACCGGGTTTCTGTGAAAACGCGGGCGAAGCCGCAGGTAGCAGCTAGTAATTCATAAAGCGGTTGTCTGTAAAGTCGGTTTACTGACGATAGTAGAACGTGACAACGTTATAAGAACGGAGGCCGATTGTGCCTCTTTGTCGCTCGTTCCGCGCTCTCGTTTGCATTTCAAGCCTTAAATGGAACGCTTCAGAACGAAGTAACGCCGCGTGAGTCATGATTTTTCGTGCATGCAGTGGGCTCTATCGAATTAAAGGTCGTTGTCACGTCAAAACTAAAATTAGTCAAATCGGTCTTGCTGTTCTCGAGTTTTAGCGAAACTAACGAACAGCAATTGATTTTTATGTATAAGATTGTCATTATAATTTAAAGACTTTTCAAAGTTTAATATGTGTCTGTATTTTAAAATGAAGATTCCTTTCAAAATACAGATAGATATTTGTATGTTTATACTGAATAAGTAGGCAGCTGCCCTAACGTTCAGATACGTTCGTTGCATCAGAGATATTCGTTCGTCGCTATGTTTGCTAGCCTACCGGCTATCCTATCTTCTAGCATAAAACGGTAATGTGAACGGACAGACGAGGCGATGCCGGCGCTGCGTGCGGCGGAGCGCGCGCTGCAGGAGTTGAACCGTAACGACGTGGTGGAGGTGAAGGCCATGAAGAAGCCGCCCGCCGGCGTCGTGCTCGTCATCGAGTCGCTCTGTGTCGTCTTCGACATCAAACCCCTCAAGGTAGGGTCCAGGGCCACGGGGCTAGCCACTACTGCTAAAAAACTAAGTCCCTTAAACTGACAAAGAATGAAACCTGCATAAATGCAGGTCTTATTCCTGCAAAGGTAGGCGTCACGAGGTCCTCACGATTACACAAGGTACATAATTCTCACAACGTCATAATACAATCCCAGACATCGTGTTTTTAAGAAAATTTAATAAATATATAAATAAATATCCCTGGACAAATCACACAAATTGAATCTAACCCCAAAGTAAGCAAATCATATGCTTGTGTTATGGGTGTTAGTCAACGATACTAGTACATAGAAATACTTAAATAGATACCAGAATAAATTTAATAAACACCCAGACCCGGAAATGCAGACATCTAAATGTTTATCGCGGTTGGTCGATGTAGTTAGGCGAGTACGCTAGCCACTCGACCAACGAGGCGGCTTAATAAAGAACTTAATAAAGACATTAAAGAGTTGAATCTAACCTGACCTGACTTTACTGTGAGCTGTTATAGATTACGTTCAGTATTTTACATATCGAAACCAGTAGAAACGCTGTTCTAAGTTTTCATAGAAATACTTTACGAAATAAATCTAAATAAAATTATTTAATTTGCAATTTTCCGCCAAAAAGCCAATTTTCCGCAAATTAAATAATTTTATTTAGATTTAAGTATGGATTTCCGCAAAGTAACGCCTTCTTCTATTAATTTACTTTACGAAATCGCTAGCGAGTATAGCATCGTAAACTTATGTTAGGGAGATAATAAAAATCAGTGATATAGCAAAATATTTAAACCAAGTATATCTATACAGACACATAAGTAGCATATCATTGCATTCTGCATTAGGTATTTATAATTTATATTTATATTATTTTGTTTTGATTTCTCCTAATAAATATGCCTTATTGTTTTTTACGTTCAGTATACGTCTTCTTAAAGTATTTTTTTCTTTTCTATAATATATGTACCAAAAACGTATATTTGTCTTCATAAATTTTTAACAGCTCCGATTATCCAAGAGGTTTGAATTCGATTTCCGTCAGGTAATGTTTGTTTGAATTGTGTTATCTCGGTATTTATGTACGAAATTTCTGTGTAAAATTAACTAACACTCCTAATATAAATTCCTTTATATTGTGTTTTTAGAAATAGCTAACGATAGTTCAAGTAAGAGCTCAGAAGCCTTTAAACGTAAATATTTATAAAGAAAAATAAATTAAATAAAATCAAGTATTATTGTTGTCGCTTATAGTGGGGTTGATGAACGCTTACAGCTGTAGCACAGTATAAGTATGACACAGCATATAACCTAAGACTGTTTGATAAAATAAATACCTACGGTCCATTGAAACTATACGACTGTCACTGTCATAACGTTTTCGACATTGTTTTTTTACGGAATGTTAAAGGACTTCTGACATGATTAGTCAACCAAATTGTAATATTTTGAAATTTGGCACGTTTGTGCAGATGGTGATATCTACTTATATTTACACTGTGGTGATATACACTAACATATATGTTAGTCTATATCATATCTATATATAGAAATATTCAGTTTTCGTATATATATATATACGAAAACTGAATATTTTTGTAAATATTACATATTTAGAGGTCGAATTGATAACCTTATTTTTTGAAGGTGGGTTAAAAATCGGTTAATCTTAGATACAGACGATAGTTTAACATACGAGAAATAGTTTTAATATTAGCACACCACAACTTGTAAATCTTTATTTTTATGTAAATCTTAAAACCGTAAATGAATTTTGTAACCTTGAATGTTAATTTACGAATATGTACTAACCCTTGTTTATTAATAAATCATTCTTACCTTTAAAAGTCACTGACTTTTAAAGGTAAGAATAATTTATTAATAGACAGTATTAATAGTAGACAGTCTAAAAAATTGTAGCTGCGGTTTTATGACGTTGTGTTTTAGTAGCACAATACAGTCCTCGTATTATTTAATTAATGAAATAAATAAATTTAAACAAAAACAAACGTGGAACGTGAAACGTGACCACTCGTCACACGTCGTCGACACGCGTTACTGAGGGTCCTGTTAGGTTCACTTAGGCAGCTCATATGTGAACGTGTTTACGTGAGCATGCGATTTCGAACGCTTGTAGACAGTTCCACCACTGTCTACTTATATTTACACTGTGGCTGTAGTCCATACAGCGCACAAAGGTCATTGAAATTGAGCAATCAAATCAGCAACGTTAAAATAATTGATTTTAATGAAATATTCAAAATATGCAGGCATAGCTTGATTTGTTAAGACCTTCTAAACTTATTGTATTGGTCAACGTTATAATTATGTAGATCCACGTGACCAAATCTATAAAATAAAAATGAATTGCTAAATGTGTTGGTAAGCGCATACCTTCCGAACGACTGGACCGATTTGGCTAATTCTTTTTTTATAATGTTAGTTATTAGCAGGTGAAGGTTCTTATGGAGAAAAAAAATCGGGAAAGTTGCTGGAAAAATGGGAAAAATAATACTTTATTGTTTCCAATACTGAACGGGTGGAACGAAGTTCGCCGGGATAGCTAGTCTATACTATAAAAATGAATTGCTAAATGTGTTGGTAAGCGCATAGCTTCCGAACAACTAAGCCGATTTGGCTAATTCTTTTTTGTTGTGTTATTTATTGTCAGAAGTTGGTTCTTATGAAGAGAACAATTGGGAACATTGCAGGGAAAATAGGAAAAACATTACCTTATTTTTCCCCATACAAAGTGCACAGGTAGAACGAAGTTCACCGGGACAGCTAGTAATAAATAAACATTACGGAAAAAAAGTTCTCTTTCAATTCCCAAGGAACAAGGAGCAAACTACGGAGAGAAAGTACTCAATTACTGGAAGCCAGGATCACAGATGCTGGCGGATCCGACGGCGTTTCTCGATTCCTTGATGAAGTACAACAAGGAATCCATCACCGAAGACATGATCAAGAAGCTCAAGCGATTCATCACCGATCCCAACTACGAACCCATGAAAATATCTAAGGTAGATTGATTATTATTCGCAATACTCATCGAGGACTCTTGATAAAAGTTATTCTATAAAAATATAAACAAAGACATATTTTTATAGAACACTTGTACCTGTTTCACATAAAATTAGTAGGATTTTAGCTTAACGATTTTACTTACCACTGCATCCTCGGTTCTATTATATTTGTAACATTATTTTAATCTTATATATATTTATCAGCATCTTGATGTCCTAAAAGTTATATTGCTTGATATTCCATACTTCTTTGGATTTTTTGCTCTGGATTTATTTCTTTTACTAGTTGTTGCCTGCGGTTTCGCTATCGTTTTCATAGGCGCACGTTGTGCGATCGGGATTTGAAGTAGCCTATATGTTAATGCAGGTCACAATCTATCTATATTCCAAATTTCAGACAAATCCGTCCAGTCATTCGAGCGCGAAAGAGTAACAAACACACATACTCACAAACTTTTACATGTATAATAAAATTAGGATCTTTTTAGATATTTAGTATACATTAGTAAATAAACAGACCAATTTTCTGGTGCTAAAAAACACGTAAAAAAGACAGAAAAAACCGTTTTCATTTCAATGTTATATCTAAAAAAAAATATCTTCACGCCCATATCTCCGAAATGGTAGGCAGAGGCACAACCAGGGCACCCACGACTAGCCGAAGACACTAAGTCCCACAATATGATAGGTGGTAAGCCTATCGCCAACCGGGCACATATCCAATCCCGAGCAATGTTTTTTTTAATCAAAAAATTGGAAAAACCCAATTTTCTTTTTGTTGACCGACCCGGGATTCGAACCCAGGACCTCTTGCAGTCAAGTCCAACAACTGAACCGCTAGACCACAGAGGCGCCTATCTAAAAAAGTAATATGCACATTTACTTTTTTGGGATTCCACTTCAACACTTGATGGCAATTAGACCACCTCAGTCAAGACCAGCACTTGGTGGCAATAAAAACGCACTTTCAAATAAAAAAGTTTCAAATAAAAAATTAAAATAACAAAATAGGACCCTATCACATTTTTTTAAATTACACTAAAAATGCAAGATTTCGATACGATAGACGAATAAAGTTAAAAAATTACATTTTTTTCTAATTCAGTTTCTGTTTTGATTAAGGGGTTAATCATGAGATTTTATCCCCATGTTAGTCCGGGATCCTTTGCAGAATAGGCCATCTGCCTTCCTGGTAGGCAGCTCGTAAAAGGCGAGCATAGGCTCACCGTCACTAACACTTGACATCTGACTACGTGTAAAGTTTTGCAGTAACTCGTCCGGATTGGTACCACCGCCTTACCTATTCCTGCCGCCATTGTTCCAGTTCGAAGGGTAAGGTAGGTAGCCGTTAAACTTACTTTAGCTTGAGGCCTAATATCCCAGCCCCAGGTTGGACCATTACCATTACCACCTTAGGTGTCTCTAGGCGGCGTGAATTGCTTACCATCAGGAAATCCATCTGCTTGTTTGCCTTCCAATATCATAAAAAATTAGATACCAACTAGAATGTGGTATAAAACTCAGTATTTTTCAAACTGGAAATAGTTTTTGCTTTTCCAGCACGCAATAAGTGCTTTTGTTGCCAGAAAATTCGCAGTAAAATGACTTTTTCTGCGTGCGTGTACAGAACTCCAAGCATCAATTTTTTTACAATGTAAACTTTTCGGCGTTGGAAAATATGTATTTTGGTCGCATGTTGCACCGACGCGAACGGTGGTTTGTTTAAAAAATATATATTTTGGCCGTACTCTACATTGTGAAACCAATTTTCAATGCTAAGTGATACGTGCAAGCGTCTGGCTTCAGAACGATCACAATATCAGGCATGACCCGCATGAGTAACTTTCTGCATGCCTACCATGCGCCTGTAAAAACAACCGTTTTCTTTTCTTACTAATAATGACAAGGACGCTGTTGTAATATTATCTATGTACATTGTCTATGCGATTGAGCTTGTGGGATTTAATATGTTATGTACGGCAGACCACTGCTGGTCTATGAATATGGCTACGCAGTACGGACACATGTTAACTTGGCTCTAGTAATTAACTACGGTATTCATATTGAATATAATAAACTGTGAACCAACTAGATAGTGTAGTTTAATTACATGGATTACAAAATACTACAGACGCAAATAAAAATCTTATTTTTTTGTATTACAAGGCGGTAAGAGATAAACGTAGCCTATAAAAGCTATAGCTGTAAATGCGTAGCTGTCTTAAGACTGAGGTATTGCACAAGCAAAGTCTACATTTTGATGATAACTGACTTGATGATTGGTTCGATTGCTATGAGTAAGTCATCTGTGTAAAGAAAATTCAGTATTTGCCTTGGTTTCACCAATTTCGGAAGTATGCTCTTTAAAAGAAAACAACGATTTAAAAAATCGGTTAAAAACTGACGTACAAACATAAAAAAAGTAGGAGTCAAACATATAAACTCATCGTTTTCAAAGTCGGGTAAGGAGTCGAGTATAATTTGCTTTTTATAATTTTTTTCAACTTTTGGCGTTCTGTTATACCCTAACACTGTACCCCTTATACCTTACATAGTACCTACACATCAGCCCTTCACTCAGATCCCCATTTCCATGCAGTCAGCATGTCTGACATCCATATCTACCACTTCCCATCAGTCTCAGACAGTCTTCACTCAGTCCTTATCCAGAGCATTATGTATCTCAGTTGCCAACTCAAACTGCAAAAGTGTACATCAAAATGACGTCATTTGTGTTTGCTATCTCTATTATATGTCTGTTGGTCACTGCAGATAGCAAATATAAAACAAGTCATTTGACAGCAATTTGATGTACACTCATCCATTTTGAGTTGGTAACTGAGTTACATAATCACCCCCCAGATCTTACTATATCCGCCGGTTTCATTTCTTCTATATTTCTTTATTCAACATACAGTTTGAGTCAAGTGTAAATTATTAAAATATTTAATTAAATAAATCTCCTTCCGTAACATTTTTTTTCAGAAACTGGAGCCCGTGTAACATTGAAAAATACCTACTTAGCTTTTTTGTCATAATATAGCAGGCGACTCTCCATATCGTAATGGGAATCTGTCAACTATAGACACCATTGATATTATTTGACTTGTCACTATCTAAGACCACGTGTGCATGTGTACCGGCTACCCTACCCTTTGACGTAGAATATACCAATGTCGAGCACAGTTAACGTTAAAAGTTAGCTCCCTAACGAGCAAAGTTAAGGTGGTAGGAATAGGCAAGCTGCAGCCCTCAACTATCTATAGTCTATTCGCGTTAAGAAAATATGTAGTCATCGCTAAAATTATAAAGTCGTGTTCACGTTGACCCGTTGAAATGTCCCTTCAAAAGTCTATTCGCGATAAGAATGTTAAAATGAGGTTTTGATAAACTTATTCTTTTTAAAATATCAACCTTCTCATATATTGTTTTTAGTTAATTACCTCTTGTTTCAATGAAAAATATATTCGATCTAATAAAATATGTCTAATTGTTTTATGAGACATTAATATAGACAACGGTGACTCATCGTTGTCACGCAGCTAGCCACACCCCTAAATTAGAAAGTCTTGTACACTAGTTCACTGGTTTATCTAATGGTCCGGGCGCTCCTACGGGAAAAGGTAAAAGGCTGATACTCTTGCACGTTGGAAGTGAAAAAAGGTTTGTGAAAGGGGGATTGCTATTATCTGAATCCAAATTAACTAAAGATTACCACGAAGAAATGGACGGCGAAAATTTTTTAAACTGCTTCAAAAATATCATACCAAAACTTGAACCGGGAAGTGTTCGTCATGGGTAACACACCTTATCACTCGGTTAAATCTGAGAAGATACCGACACCTCAATGGAATAATAGACTAGCTTCAAAGTAAAGTAGTAGATGAAATGTAAATTTAGAACAGCTGTTTCATGACGCAATAGCAACAATAGACTCTAACAAATGGAAGAATTGCTGTAACCATATAGTCAATGAAGAAAAAAACATGAGGCACTTAGATGATGTTATGGAACACACGGTGCAGAATTCTTTTATTATACATGTTAATAAAAATTCTGACGATTCTGATTAATTTTTATATTACTTGATTTTAATATTTGAAAATGTTGTAATAAAAAGTTTGCTTTAATATTAATGGTTTAATTTATACCCCAGTATTGCACTGATACATCACTATTTTCTGAACGCGAATAGACTATAGTAAAAGTTGAAGTCAATTATTCTCTTTTAATACAATATTTTATGTCTTCATCGTGTTTTAATTACAAAGTTATTTTTCTTCTTTCGTGAAGATATGTTCATGTGCCCTGCGGTTGTGTGTACACGACTTTATGTTAACGTCAGGTATCGAAAGCGTGCATGTCTCTATGTATGTGGGTGCATGCGATGTACAAGTTCTACCACGTCAACAAGGCGGTTGCACCCAAGAAGATGGCTCTGGAACACGCCATGAGCGAATTGGCCGCTGTCGAAGGTACTTCATACTATGGAACGATATAAAACACCGTCTGATAGAGAAGGGGTTGTATTTTCTGCTGTATAATAACAAATATCATAGTTGCTTCACGATCTTTCTAATACAGTAGGTAAGTAACAAGCACTCAGACATCAAAGTAGTTAACGACTAACACTGCATGAAGCGAGGTAAGCCCATTATTGCAGTCAATTGATCGGCAACACGCTAGATTTTGAACTGAAATACGACAATAGCGAGCGCTGACGTTGTATCGCCAGGAATATTTAAGGCGGTTGTGTCAAACATAAGGTACTATGGTACTATAAGGTAACATAATTTATTTAGGAATTTGTTAATGGGGACGTCATATCCCTATGCCTAATCCTATCGATTTAATAAAAGATACTCATTAATCAAGAAATTTCAAAAACTGATTAACCTGGGAACGCGAAATTTAGCAGAAAAGGAGTTTATTAGTAGGTGATGTCAGCCAAAAACTTTTTTTTTAATTTCTTCCCTAAGATGTTAAAATAGGATGTCTCACACTTGAAATGGAAGTCCTTAAATTTCGAAGTTCCGGTCGTGATTTAATTTACCCATACGGGATGGGCGGGTACGAAGTTCGCCGTGATAGCTAGTATTATATATTACAACCAATTCTAGCAATGCTTGCCAACGCCAAGGCCAAGATGCAGGCTCTTCTGGAAGGTATTGCGAAACTGAACGCTTATCTCATCGAGAAAGAGGAAGAGAAACGAAAGATGGAGGAAGATATTAACCAGTGCTTAGCGAGGATGGATCGCGCTAACAGGTAACCTTTTTTAAAAATTATCCTTTTTTAACCCCTCAACGGAAAGTGAGGGATGTTATAAGTTTGATATGTCTGTGTGTATGACTGTCTGCGGCACAAAAACTTTTGAATGGATGGACTGATTTTGATGCGGTTAATTATGTTTGAAAACTGACGTAATCGAGACGAATTTTAACTATATAATAAACTAGCAGCCCGTCCCGGCTTCGCACGGGTGTACAAATTTCTAATTTTTCATAGAAAAATGGTACCCTATGTGCATTAGCAATAATACCTGCTTCTAATGGTAAAATATTTTTTCAAATCGGTCCGGTAGTTTTGGAGCCTATTAAATACAAACACACAGTCAAATCTTTCCTCTATAACATTATAGTGTAGATGATATACCGACAGCAGCTATACCTACCGGGTCCAATTGTATTTTTAAACCATACAGGAAATAACTATTTAAAATTTTAAATCTGTTTTACCGTTTAGAAGTTAGAACGAAAGGATCATTTTTACGACCCGATGTCCTATTACCCGTTGTCCAGTGGGAATGAAGCGTAGTCCTGCTTTAAAAAGTAGCCTACGTTCATTAGGGACAGTACTCGCTTTCAATCGTAAAAGAATTTTCAATAATATTCAATACAAACAAACCAGCAATCAAATCTTTCCTCCTTATAATTGGTATCAAACGTTCTGAGTATGCTCGTAGTTACCTACATTACGGCGATTTTTTTTATGTACTTACATGTATAGAAAAAATTATTTGCTCTGCATAATACGTGTCTGTGAAACAGTGGAAATACACTTACAAAATTTCAACCCAATCGGTATAGCCGTTTAGCAGTTGACATACCGACAGCAGTGCCACCTATCTCAACACGAAAGGGTAATTCTCCCGTTGTCCTATTACCGGTTTTCCAGAAGGAATGAAGCATTTACCGAGGTAAAATCCTATTTTTATGAGCGGTAATGCGGGTTTAGAATGGAATAAGAATTAACCGAATCGGGCGGGCAACTTTGGAGCCTATTCAATACAAACAAACAAAATAAATCAATAATATCTTTATATTAATAATTATTAGTATAGATTACGTTACCCGATTAATTCTATTATTCTATTACCCGAGCGAAGCCAGGTCAAGTTTCTAGTAAAGTAGTAAAGTTCGTCGGCCGTCGCGCACCACACGCGCGTTTAATAATTTTCTAATGTATTATTACATTGGTATTTTGTTAATAATTACATTTTTAATTTTGTTATATCTTTTGAACGGACTTTTCGATTTGAATAATTCAAAAAGCAATCTCAAGGTATTGAAACAGTCTTTAATAGAAAATGATTTATTTAGATAAGGATTAATAAGAAAGTATAGATAACATGTTCCGAATATGTCCACTATTTTTAATAACTTTTAAAATGTATAAAAGTAGTTATATTGCCGTAACTGTAATAGTTATGTAGGTATATGATGTCGCGAACTTTTTTGTATATGTTAATACATTCTTTAATATTGTAGAACATCTTATACTGCTATTGTCAATGGTTTTTTAGCAAATTTTTTTACACCTTGTGTTACATTTTTGAATTTTTAGTAGGGATCCCTATTTTTTTCTGGTTACAAATATAGCCTATGTCACTCAGGGATAATGTAGCATTCTAGAGTTGAAATAATTTTTAAAATGGGTCCAGTAGTTTCGGAGCATTTCAAACAAACAAACAAAAATCAATAATATCTTTATAATATTAGTATAGATAGGGGTTCGTTGGGGGTTTATCTAAAATGTTTTATTTAAGGTTTATTATAAGATAGCGAATAAACAAGCGGCTCTCATGATGTTACAATACAGTAGAAACTTATAAACACCATAGATGCTACTTCTATGTCTCACGGCTAGGTCTTAGGTCGCGTGTGCTAGTCTACTATCTCTAGAAAATGGCCATCATGGACTGTATGATAGCAGAGTAGGTAAGCTATAGCCTTATATAGAATGTCGTGATATAAGTGACTGAGGAATAGGCATTCGCAGTAATAGTCACATTAAGTGCGGTCATACAAAACGTACAAAGTACAACATAAAAACATTCTTGCTATGTATTTGTCTAGTCTTCATAGAATAAGTATCCTTCATGAGAAATTCCTTCATGGACCAATGTACACATTTTTTCAACATAGTTCTCGAACACTTAAAATACCAAGATTTAAACAAATTTTAATAAATGTATTAAACCTAAATTATGCAAAAAAAAGGTAATAGTAAAAGGTAAAGGTAAGATTGTAGAATATCTACACGATAACAATGCGTGGGAGTTTGCTCCTCAAATCAATCTCTTGTAAATATAATTGTATTCGAAATAGGGGCACGAGAGGGGCTTGCCACTCTTCTCTCTCTCTAAGTTTCTTTTGCTGGATCTTCTCAGTGAGAGGTCGCGTTTCGATCCGGTGATAGATTTAGAATTGTATAGATGCGTCCCAAGTACCCATTATATGATCTGTATGAAATTATTTATTTTCAATTCTATTCATTCAATATAGATATGAATAGAAAATAGAAAAAGGAGACATTCCACTCTACTTCGATTTTTGTTGTGTTGAAAGGCATAGATATAATGACGTTAGTTTTGTTGTTGATAAGTAGTTGCATATTGACACTATATATGTTTATTGTACGTTGCCTACCGACTAATGACTGAGTGCCGCATTCGAAGTCGTCTATTATCTTTAATTAGACATTAAGAAGACACTTTCTTTAGAAAGTTGTGATTTAATTGTTAGATAAAATGTTATCTGACGTCTCTGAGTGCGGGCTTAAGATTTGTTAAAAAATAGCTGGATTATAATACATATATTTGAAAATTACATACATACACATACATACATACATACATACATACATACATACATACACATCTTCATGCCAAGTTCCTTACGGGGTAGGCAAAAAATATCGAGTGCCAAAGCTTACGATCTTGGCAGACCTGCCTAGCTTCCTTCCTTCACATTCTTTACCCCTTTCAAAAAACACACCAGTTTCGAGGCTCTTGTTACCATCTTCGGATAAAACTCAAGCGATCTGATCGTGGAATGTCAACCTTGGTCTCCCTGGGTACCTACATCCATCCTCATTTGCATTATATATCTGCTTTGTCAATCTTTCATCTGTCATTCTTTCCACATGACCGAACCATCAGAACATGCCCTTTCTCTTTTTAGGATCTCTTTTCTTTCTAGGATCTCACTGCAACGAAAAAAATCTACAAGTTTATCACAAAATTTTAACTCCAATCACGATATTCGACCAATTTATCTCTTCAGTCAGTGTTTTTGATTAAGGATTTTGTAAAGAAAACTGATCTAAGAAAATGTGAAAAATATAGTTGTGGGAATTTCATTTCCGGTGCTCACACTTCAGAAACTGATGGTGCAATGACGTTCCACTAAATAGTGGCTTATAGTTTGCACAAAATTCAAATGCGCCTCTGAAGTAGGTAACCTCTCTTTGCACAGAACTCATTTCCAAGGCACCGACAGGAATATGTGCTAGAAAGTAACGGAGCCTATCGCGTTCTTCCTGATACTCGTTTGTATTTCGTCTCCTTTGCTTTACAGTTAACGGTTGCTTAAAACTTTTTTGTTATAAATGTCGTATTTTGTTCTTATTGTAATAATAGTTATTGATATTTTGACACACGCATAACCTTTTGGATATAATATATTAAATATTACTGCTATTTTTTTTTATTTAAATTATGCGCTTCGGCTTTACACTTTTTACACTTTATACTTTTATTTTTAAATTAGCTGACCCAATGTAAATTTAAGCGAAATGATTAATTATGTAATAACTCTATATAGATATCTTTAAATACATTCGGATTTCCGAAGCTTGACGAATATAGCCGAAGCGCATAAATTACGCCAAGTCCCTTACTTTTTTTTTTGAATTACTAATTTGTTGCTCACCTCGCGGTTTTTACAACTTCACCGAGCTTTGTAGGCCAAGTAGAGTGCTCAGCCCGATACATCATTATTTAAATGGATTGGACTGTTACCTACAACGCCAGCATCAAGGGCTGTCTCCCGGGTGACCGTCCCTCGAATTGGTGCTGCGTTCTGGTTACTGGGTGGATTTGATGGAGCAGTAGTGGCGGCTCGTCGCCCGGCGTTAGGCGCAAGAGAGATCTTCGTCGCCGAGACCGGCGGCGACAATGTAGTGTGATGTTTTGTGAATTTGTGTTAGAGTTGGGAGGAGGGAGTATAGCGTTTGCCGCGGTTATTGGGTCCGGAGGATCCGATAACACGTGGCGGGGTCTTCTATGATTTTTATCTTTGAAATTAGATATGATTTTGCTTATTTGAAAGTACTAAAATGGCGGACGCGCTTAAATGTATGCACTAAAATGTTGCGTTAGTTTTATTTCTTTTAGAGTTAATTAATGTATTTATTTATTTTATTTTTTATTGTGTTAAAAATGTTAATGTAATAAAATAGAATGAGAAACAAAACTGTACAAAACGAGATATTAATTATAAGTTATAAGATCAATATATTTATAATTATTGAAATGAAACACACTAAGTATTTATATAGTGAAACGAAAAACGTTATCATTAAACACCGAAAATTCTTAGAGTATGTAAATACATTTAATAATGCTAAGCTAACTTTGATATTTCATCAATAAATATTTCCTGAAAACATTGAAGGCGTAGGAATATAATAAAATTATAGAAAAATTCTGACTTCAAAGACCTTTTAGTGAACTTTGCAGCGACTGATTACGGACAGTTTCAATGAAATTCAAAGCGACGATATTCAGGCTTTGCGTAATTTTGTTTTGAAATGACGAAATGAAAAATTACGCGTCAATTTAATGGAAGAAACATTGATAATAGAGAACGTTTTGAAGAATCTTGTTTATTTCTAATTAGACAACTGCAAAGTTATTTTTTCAACACGTTTATTTGAATGGTTTAGCGAATATAATTGACGTAAAATTCAAGAAATATTCATAATCATATTTAAAATGCATGAAAACTTATATATCTTTTTTTTAAATGCTGTATGTCTATCAATTGGTAATATTGGTGGTAATTTTATTGCGCACTCACAAAGCTCATTTTAAGTTATCGATATCTTCTTTCAACGAAAGTAATAGTAAGAGGCAACACACTTTTAATGCTGTCAGATTAGTAAAAGACATTTTAACAAAAGCTTAATTTATTTTTCGAAATTCTTTTATTAATAACATTGTAATTTGACATGCCCGGATTAATCTCACATGTCTAATATTGTTTTTCTTTGATTTGAAAAAGCATCTAAAATAAATTTATTTTGTGCTTAACAAAATCACCACCTTAGTTTAAAATACGTTTCGACCTTTATAAATTTATTTAATTAATTAAATTTATATGAAACAAAAAAGTAATAGAACTTAGTTGGTTTAAAAACACTGCTATATTTTTTAAATTACGTATTTTAAAAACATTCAGAAGTTTCTATATTATAAATAATGTTGCTTCACGAAATTTGGGCTATTTTTTAACGAACGAATTTAAATCTATTAAAGTTTTTAGTCATTTCTAAGATTTACTTTAGGATTCTTTTAATTCATTATTAAATTCAGCATCGAGGAAGTCAAAATACTTGTGAATGCTTCGTTGATTGAGGGGTTATTGTACTCATTTAATGCTACCGAATATTCATGAGGCTCGGCTTTGATTCTCGACAGGGGCAGGCATTTGATTGATGAATATCTGCATATCTGGGTCTGGTTGTATGTTTTTATTCTAATGTTATTTAAGTGTTTCTATGAATAATTTTCGTTTGCATAACACAAGCACATTTTCATACTTACTTGATTACTTTGGAATCATGTGAATGAATTTGTATATTTTTTTATTGTTTAAATCTTGTATGTTATATACTTATCACCATATATAATTCGTTTCTGTTCCTTTGAATAGAGTTGAGGAATATACACTATCAAAATAGAAATTAGGGTGTGGTTATGCCAAAGACGCGGAATTTGTGTTATGTGAATACATTTATGAAACGGATACATGTTTTATACAAGTATAAACCAGTACGTCCCCCGCATACATTCGGATTTTTTTCACAAAACCCCGTTTTGAAATTTCGAAATTAAATCTCGCTCGATATAAATCCAATACGGAAAAATTACTATCGTGTGTGAGAGATCCATATTTTTTGAATTTGTTGTGCTCAAATTTTTTTGTAAACAGAGTTTCGTTACGGAATTCCGAATGTATGTGGCGGGCCTTATGTAACTCCCACTCCCTCACTTAATGAACTCTTTGATCCTTTACCTATACAGTGATATAATTGAAATTTGATTTGTCGATAGATATGTAGCTGATACAGTTTCCGATGTTGTTATCATTCATTCTTTTGAATAGCCTTCGACTATTGAAGCACTCTAAAGACAGATTCACCTCAATGCGTCAATTTTTATATCGGCGAATTTAATATATGTCTTATCAAAAACATAAATGTGAAACTACAGCCAAATTCAATATTGATAATATAAGGATTTGTGTGATAAACATTTAAATATCTGCATTTCCGGGTCGGGTTGCTTATTAAATTTATTCTGGTATCTATTTAAGTACTTCTATTTATTAAAATCGTTGACTAACACTAAGCATGTATTTTGCTGATTTTGGGATTAGATTTAATTTGTGTGACTTGTCCAGGGAAATTTATTTATTTTACATGTATTTATTATAAGCTTCGTCGACTAAACCACTTAAATAGTTAAGATCTAATTTAATATTATAATTTAATATTTTTTTATTTTAATTTCAAAATTTATTTTGATTATTTATGATAAAAATCAAAAAATTAAAACCTAATAAGTACGTAGCCAGCATAAGTAGGGTTCTGATAAGCTAAAAATATAGAAAGTTGATAGGACTTATATTATTATAAGAAGGACTGTAAGTAAGAACTATGCCATTGTTGGGTCGGTCATGTCATGTTTCGGTCCGCAAGGGCAGTTTAGCACGAGATTTGCCCAATAGGCCTTACCTGGATACAGGACACACAATTGTAGTGTCTATGGTGGCTTGCTCGACTCTTATCACCATGAGCGCAAAAGGCTTATTTATTGACCCCTTACATAAAACAAATAGACAAATTTTGTTTTGCCAACATCGGCGGTTTTCATGACTTAACCGAACTAGCAACCCAAGACAGAATCAGAATGTCGTTAATTTCACATAGATCATACAAAAGGCACTTGTGACGCGTCTATATAGTACTAAAACCTACCAATAGATCGGAGTCAAATTAATAATAAATTACCAGAGTTTGAATTAAGCACATGGTAGCTAAAACTATAGA
>NJDC01003928.1:117958-129843 GCA_002245475.1 Calephelis virginiensis
CGTGTGTTTTATTTCCCAAAAAATCTCTCCAGACGGTATCATCAATTCGTAAAGCCCTCGGTAATCTATCCGCCTCAGATTTAATTGAACTCTTTTAAGTGCATTAGGTGTTTACCTGGGTGATATAAATTCAAGAATGGTTCCGATAGGCGATGTTGGGTTCAGTATGCCATAAAACTTTCAAAGGGCTGGGACAATTTTAAAACTAATTTGTTTACAGTATTTCAACGATATCCTGTAGTTCAGGTGGTAATTACTCGAGCGAATTAAAACAATTCAATTTAATAAGTATGTCTTTTATATCAGGTATCCAAAATAAAGTAGATCATAAAGTAAAAAAAATCTAATTTGGTTTAAAGAAACTAAACGAGAGAATTGGTTTCCGAATTCCAAATTCCGAATACAGTGTATTAAATCTCAACATTTTGCTTAAGATTGTTTTATACACTTTACGCCACTGCTGCTTCATAATCATGACAATGCTAGACCACATATTACACAACAGACGGCTTCTCAATAAGAAGAGCATCAATTGGAATGTAAAAAACATCCACCTGAACCTAACTGCAACAGATTACAATTTTTTTTCGAAAAATTCAATTTCGATGGGGCAGTCCAAACCACGTCCAAAGATTTTATTGATTCCCGTTCGAATGTTTTTTTAGTAGCGGGGTCAATAAATTACCTATGAGATGGCAAATGTGCATAGGAAACAATGGTTCATTCTTTGATTAATCTAATCTTACATATCTGTTTATAAATATGACGTCTTGTCATTGTAAGGGCCAATAAGAAAGCAGTTCCTCGCTTCCCCGCACCTCAGCTATTTGCCAGAATTGTTTCAAAGCTAAATTATACAGAATAGGCGTCTATTGGGATGTATGGTCGATGGTTCCCATCCATCTGGATAGTAGATTAAAGGATAGTGCAGAATGTTGCTTAACCGCCCGAGCGAGGCCGAGCGACGAACGGGCCGAGGCGCATTGAAGCCGAAGCGCCGGTCTCCTTTATGGTGGCTAGTTTGTATCTTGGACTGCGCCCTGTGTAACTTCACCTTCTGTCCCTAATAACCACTGGTTTATTTGGGCGATACCAGGTTTAGCAATATTTTTATTATTTTAGAAAACGTGCCTATAATACGCAAGTCATTCAAGAAAGGGGGTGAAAAAAAGTCTGAAAAATAACACGCTGTGTTTTTTTTTTTACTATTGGAACGCAAACAAGCAAACGGATATATTAATGGTGAGAAATTCGCGCCGCTTAGAGCCACAAAAGGTGTTAGTGGTGCGTTACCAACCTGAGGCCGGGATGTTAGGCCTCAAGCAAAAGTAAGTTTACCGATGTTATGGCGGTAGAACTAGGTAAAGCGGTGGTATCAATCCGGGCGAGTCGCTGCGAAACTCTACCACCTAGTCAGATGTCACGGTGTTAGTGACGACAAGTCCATGCTCGCATTTTACGAGCTGCCTGGGAGAAAGGCAGAATGAAGGTCTATTCTGCAAAGTAGCCCAAACCAACACGGGGTGATTCGACGTCTATTACAATTAGTAGTCAATATGCTCTAAGAAAAAAAAATGTTCTGAAAAAAAAAAATATTCCCTTATAACCAAGGAACGGCACTGGGGAGGAAATGAAAATAAGTCATGTAGAATGGGTATGTGCCTGTCAATCTTATTGTTCATTGAAACGTAAACCAGTTGTAATTGCAGAATAAATATAACTCCTTTTGTTTTACTAGGTTGCTAAATGGACTGTCCAGTGAAAGGATCCGTTGGATTCACACCATTGCAGACTTGGACGTCGCCATGGTCAATCTCATTGGTGATATTTTACTGAGTGCATGTATGTTCATTATTTAGTATTAGTTTCTTATTTTAAAAACCAAAAAAAAAAAAATATGTGTTCTACACACACTGGGCTTTAGTATTGGTCTAACGCAGAGGTTCCCAAACTTATTTCATGTAACGCCCACTTTGAAAATCAGTTGTTTTGTAGCGCCCCCCCCCCTCGTTTTTTTCTTGTCAATAACCTCAATCACATATTTGTTGCGCCTAGTTTAAAAAAAAAAAACATTTTTTTCAAGATTCATACCGCCCCCCTCTAGACTTCCAGCGCCCACAAGGGGGCTTTATCGCCCACTTTGGGAAAGGCTGGTCTAAGGTATTGAGCCAAAATATTGCAGTAGGCGTTGTTATTGCTAGAAATATGTGCTATAAAGATGTCTGAAATTCTTGCTTTAGGTGTTTATCAAATTTAATCTGGTATTTATTTAAGTATTAGGTCCTTACATATAAAATTGGCGTTTTGTCGTACTGGCCACTTTAATTATAAATTTATTCTCTTTGGTTAAAAATTTAACTTTATACAGCTATTTTCACATGTTATTTGTGTTTCCTTAACCGTCATTAACTTGTTTTTTTTTCGTTTGCGTCGTAACTTGAATAATCTTATATATAAAATTCTCGTGTCACAATGTTAGTCTGCATACTCCTCCGAAACGGCTTGACCGATTCCTTTGAAATTTAGTAAGCATATTGGGTAGGTCTGAGAATCGGCTAACATCTATTTTTCATACCCCTAAGTGATAAGGGTGACTCACCCCAATTGTTTTAAATAAATCACATTAAAAATATAGCAGAACAACATCTGCCGGGTCAGCTAGTAATAGATATGTTTTGAATAATTTATTGTATTTTGATACGCACCAGCAAGATATTACAGATGCATCGTTTCACACGTAGGGAAAGTACAGTTCATTAACTACACGGACGCTTTGCTCTACAACCGAAAACACGACGGTGCCGAGCTAAAATAAACACCTCTTGATACCCTATCAACTACGGCTCAAAGCCTTTATTATGTTCCGTAACTGGAAATCGTACGTAATTCTCTTTATATAGGATAGCATAGAATCAATCCTGATGCTAAGACATACGTGTTGATACGTTAATGCTTTGCCAACTTTAGGCTAGTATTATAATGTCTACGTATTGGTCCGGTCTTCGCAGAATAGACCATCTGCCTTCCTGCCAGGCGGCTCGTAAAGGGCGAGCATAGGCTTACCGTAACTTGCATCGTGATATCCTACTAGGTGGTAGAGTTTCGCAGCGACTCAACCGGATTGGTGCCACCTTTACCTAATCCTGTCGCCATAACATCCTATGCTTGCCGTTGACGTGTTTCGGTTCGGAGGGCAAATTAGCCGGTAAGCTTACTTTCGCTCGAGGCCTAACATCCCGGCCTCAGGTTGGCAGCGCACCATTACCACCTTTGGTGTCTCTAGGCGGCGTGAATTTCTCACCATCAGGAAATCCGTTGGCTTGTTTGCCTTCCATTATTATATAAAAAAAAATATGGGGATTCCATATGTATGTATCGGGCCTAATGGTGGTAATTCTGCTGTACACAACATTGAAGATATGCCATGTTAGACTGCACATGTTAAATTGCAACGTTTTTAATCAATGATTTTCGAGGAATAGATTAATAGTCTTTAGAAATGTGTACAAACTAACTTGACAACGATAAATATTAAGGCTGGCATAGTCGTTTCATGACTAAAGCCTCTAAATAAAGAAAAAAAAAACGATAAATATGTTTTGTCTTTTTCTATTACTATCGATGAAAGAATATAGCGATAACTTAAAATTATTTTAGCGAGTGCCAAAACTATCAACATTGACACGATACAAAATGTGTGGTTTCTGTAAAATGAACTTATTTTACTTCTGATTTATAAATACATTTCTAATTTAAATATGTCATTTCTTGGTACGTATTTTAAAAAACAAAATCCTATACAGGTGCCGTCGGTTATGTTACACCATTTACAGACGAGTTTCGCAGGGAGCTTTTGGGTAGTTGGACTAAGCATATGGAGGTGTGTAAACGTGGCTTTTAGTTTAGCCATTTATAATCATAATATAAGCCTTTTAGCCGTCTAATGCTAACACTAGAGAACAGTATTCGAGTGTGTATATATTTTACCGAATAAATAAAATGTTTTAAGTTAAAAAAACCCACGATAGTCTAATGGTTGTTGGTGGTGACTACATGTGGTCACGGATTCGATACCGAGTTCGATGGACCTTTTTTTTAAGATATTGGAAGGCAAACAAGCTACGGATTTCCTTAAATTTTTTTAGTTGTACCCCTGTCCACTTTTTCGGGGATACGAAAGTAAATTACGCACTAAGTTATTTTTTTATGAATTTACTAAAAAATATGATTTGAGCTGTTCTTCATATTTACCGTATTTCCATACCTTGCCAGTCCGGAAATGAAACAAAAGGCAAAATCCTCTCTGTTACAATCTTAAAACCCACACGGATCCCTTATACTTATAACCAATTCTGAAGGTTTTTTGTATTGGATTTACAAACAAATGCATCATTCTCATTATATCACAAGTAGTGAGGCTTTCGAATTTTGACAAGAGAACCAAGAGAGATAGATATCAAGAGAACGCCAAATGTTAGTATTTTCAGAAAAAAGTTAAGGTCACACTCTTTGTATCAGTATTATTAATTGGATTTCATTTGACTTTTCTTGTTCATTTTGTATAGGTACTATACTAGAAACAACCTTCTGTTTTTAGGATGATTTATTCCGTACAGTATGATGCATTTTTATTTTTAAGAGCGCCATTTCACAGAATCTTACAGAATCTTGTTCCTTACCATAAGGTTCCCTGGAAGAGATCGCTGTAGTGGCGATAAGGCGGCCTTTGTTTATCATATAGTCGTAGATATAGTAGTAGTATAAGTTTTATTTCATGTACTTGTAATTTTTAGGCATTTGGTGTACAATAAATAGTTATTGTTTTGTATGTACTTAACTAATAGCATATAAAGTATCTTCGCGCCCATCTACCTGAAACGGTAGGCAGAGGCACAACCAGGGCACCCACGACTAGCCGAAGATACTAAATCCCATAACGTGATAGGTGGCAAGCCTATCGCCAATTGGGCACATATCCAATCCCGAGCAACATTTTTTTTTAAAACCACGTTTTTCTTTTTGTGGCCCGACCCGGGAATCGAACCCGGCACCTCATGAAGTCAAGTCCAACACCTGAACCGCTAGACCACAGAGGCGATAATACTAATACTAATAATAAAAATGAATAACATAAAATATATAAATATTTACTGCCTGTGAAGTGTGAAGTTTTTTGTTCCTTACATTGTATTATTTGTAAGAAAAACGTAAAAAAGGATTTCCGAAGCTTACACGGCTCAAGAAGACAATCCTGTCACAAGTTTGAATAATAGACTACCGGTTGCGGTAGAAAAATATCTGATAAATATTACCACGTATTTTGAAAATACTTATTTACAAATATGTAAATAAGTTTTGGCGCCATCGAGAGAAAAGATGGTCGAAGTTTTTTCATAATTATTGAATTTCGTGTTGATATTGAGTAAAATTAGTCAATTTTGGTGGCATTTTGTATAATTTCGTTCAGTGAAAGTGCAGAAATGAAATAATCAGGAAGAAATCAGCGTATCGTGTATTTCCTTGTTGCCGCCAAACCTTATTATATGAACTTGGGTAATGAGGCCATCGCTTTACCCAAGAGCCTGACATGACTAACGACTTATGACTGATGACTAATTATAATTTGTTAAAATTGATGTAAAGTTTGAATCAAATTTCTACTTGACTTATGGCAAAATACTAACGTGAAGGCCAATACTTAAAGAAAGAAAGAAAAAAATATGTAAATAAGGGAGCAAAAGTCGCTATTTCGAATCACTAACAGAGCGAGGGATCTAGAATACTAGTATTGAATATACCTTATTTACGAGTATTTTATAGAAATACTAGTATTGAATCTAGAGCGTAGCGGGAGTTTTAATCATAGCCCTGTACGTAGCGCTATGCTTTTTACCTCTCTCTATTCAAATAAAGAAACTTGATACTTTTTCTTTACGTTTTGTAATATTTTCTATTGTTAAATTATGAATTATAACTGTCATCTTATAATATCATTTTATGTTTACAAAATATTACAATAGAAGAAATATATATAATATATTTTTTTTCTAAATTAGCCTGGATGTTCTTAACATTTAACTAAATCGGTATAAGAAATAAAAACGAACTTGAATTGAAATAAATAAAATATAGCACTTTTGGTATTCCGTATTTACTTGCTCAAGTGGAATGACCCGCGTGACAACATACAGTAACGCGATAGTTATAAATATAATATAGCACTTACGGAATTAAAGTGGATTTGTACGGTTTAAAAAATTTGGTTCAAAATTCCGAAACGGGATTTCATAAAGGAAATCTACACGTATGCCTCGGACTTTATACCCCGTTCCTGCTACTTAGAAATTCTTATTTCAAAATAATGTGGTCAGTCAATGTTTGGTCGCGTTAATTTTTTGTTTGCGCTTAGTGCTCGATTAACGCGATGTGTTTTATCTAGTTTTCCAATAGTGAACATTAAACAGGCCAAGGGTAGCTGATATGACCACCAGCCAAATCACAAAACCTGACGTCTCTCTATTTCTTCATACGTGGTATGCCCAAAGATTTGAATTAAGATAAAAGTGAACATATTAAACTTTACAATTGGAATGAACTTAAAGACAAATATATTCGATATTTTACATCGTCGGCCCCTGGTAAAACTTCCAAATATTCATATTTTTTAATTAAGGAAACCCTTGTACTGTTTTACGTATCTTTTATAATTTATTATTTTGTAAGTAGCCTTTGTTTAAAAATATGAATAATGAAATAAATGGCCTTTAAAAAGATATTCTGAGTCCATGGTTGAAGTAGCCCCGTTTATCAACATCCATGTCAATGCAAACGAGTACATTCATGCTAAGTCCCATGCGGGGTTGGCAGAGAGTTTGGGTGGGAGTGACATTATTTCTGCATACATGTCTAGTTTACTCATGCTAACTATTCTTTTCACATAAACACGCTGGTATTTTGGAGGCTCTTAATACCACCCTCGAAAGATACTCGTCTGATTTGAGCATGGATTGTCAGCTCTCCTCTCCTCTCTCATCATCTCCTCAGATATCTTTAACCATCCCCATTCGTATTGTGCATATCCTTGCAAAATTGTAATGTTGTTTGCCAAATCTGTACTAGGAAGTTGCAGTACCACATTCAAAAGATTGCACGCCAGTGTCGGTGCTCGGAGATGCAGTGCAGATTCGGTAAGTACAGTTAAATTTATATTAACTTATTGTGTACTTCATAATTATATACATACATACATACATACATACATATCTTCACGCCAAGTCCCTTACGGGGTAGGCAGAGAGTATCGAGTGCCAGACCTCACGATCCTGACAAACCTGTCTTGCTTCCTTCACATTCATAACCCTTTTTATACAAACATGCCGGTTTCGGAGACTCTTGACACCACCCTCGGATAATATCCGATTGATCTGATCGTGAAATGTCAGCCTTGGTCTCCCCGGGTACCTACATCCATCCACATTCGCATTGTATATCTGCTTTGTCATAATTACATACACATATATATTCTACTATCTTATTGTTTAGTTGATGACGTAGTTTTGGAGCAAGTGAATTAAATTGTATATTTTGATTGTGTTTAAGCAGGGATGGAAGGTACATTGCGGATCTGAATACTTTTAATTATTCTAATTACTGTAATAATTATTTAGCTCGCTAAATAAATTTAATATGGTAGTGATGTCACGTGATGTAGGTACTAGGAAATAAAACGAAATGGTCAAACGTCAAATCAAATTCATTGATACATGTACATACATGACAAGTGTATGTCCCCCAGGACGTGGCAGATGTACGGGCTCCCGCGCGACCCGCTGTCGGTGGAGTCGGCGGTGCTCATGTCCAACTCGCGCCGCTGGCCGCTCGTCATTGACCCGCAGACGCAGGCTAACAAGTGGATCCGGGCCATGGTGCGTACCTGTTTTACCGGATAGAGGCAGATAATAGAATAATAATATGTAGTTTTCTCCGTGTTGTTCCAGTCTCCTCTGCAAGATAGACTATCTGTCTTCCTGCCAGGCAGCTCGTAAAAGCCGAGCATAGGCTTACCGTCACTAACACCATAATCTCTAAATAGGTGGTAGAGTTCCGCAGCGACTCGCCTGGGTTGGTCCCATCGACTTAGATATTCCTTGCGCCATAACGTCAGCCATTGCCATTGATGTGTTCCGGTTGGCAATGGACCTTTGGTGTTAGTTTCTTAACATCAGGAAATGCTGATGTCTGCTTGTTTGCCTTCCAATATAATAAAAAAACGTAGAAAAAGTTCAAAAGAAATAAAAGTATTTACTTTTGCTTCTTTTGGTGACTAAGTAAACTAAATGGTAGAAAGTAAGTTAAAACATCTCTTGTGATAATAAAAGCTATGTAGGTACAATTGAGTAGCACAAAGTAAGTAAGGTGATAGTTGGAATTTCATTCGGTAGGTAAATAATAATTTTTATCTATTTACCTAAATTTAACTGCCAATCGTCACTAATAGATCTTGTATCTATATCGGTACTCTTCTTTTTCTGGACAGCCTTATAATGTCAAAACGGCAGCCATATTTAGTAGCCGACGGCAGGCTTTTTTCGTAGGTATTTCATGTCCATATACTTAGAGGTCAATGATTTAAACAAATGATTAACTCTTAATAGCGTTTATGAATAAACATTTTTTTTAAACATTATTTAAATTGGTGATTAGCTAAGATAAGCCTGTTAGTTATTAAATATTGTCTTCATCGATGCCCTGACATCATCAATGTTGTTTTACTCTCGAGAAGAGATATCCTCCATCCTAAAACTGCAAGTGATTTAAGCCTTTGGGAAGTTATAACCTTCATTGCAGCCCTAAAAACTTTAACAAGTTTCCTTTTTCAGGGTAAAATTGAAGGATTGATCGTTTGCAAGCCAAACGATAGAGACCTATTGAGGAACTTTGAGTCAGCTCTGCGTTTTGGTAAACCACTCCTGTTGGAAAATGTAGGACAAGAACTGGATCCAGCACTTGATCCCGTTTTGAAGGTAATTGTGAATTGCCACTAATACTGTGATTATTTTGCGACGACTGGGTACCCCGATTTGTACTGCCGTCTTACCTTATATAATTTCTCGGTATTGTATTCCAGTGTCAGGTTGGTAACGCATTGTCACCTTTGATCTTTACAGATAGCATGTAATGCTTACCATCAGGAAATCTGTTAACTTTTTCTTTAAAGTCCATAAAATACATACATACATATCTTCACGCCAAGTCCCTTACGTGGTAAGTAGAGAGTATCGAGTGCCAGACCTCACGATCCTGACAAACCTGTCGAGCTTCCTTCACATTCATTAGCCTTTTCATACAAACACGCTGGTTTTAAAGACTCTTGACAACATCCTCGGATAATATCCGAGGGATCTGATGGAATGTCAACCTTGGTCTCCCCAGGTACCTACATCCATCCACATTCGCATTGTACACTGCTTTGTCAATCTTTCATCTGTCATTTTTTTCCATATGACCGAACTAGCGGAGCATGCCCTTTCGCATTTTAACACCAACACTTTCTTTCAATCCCACTCTTTCTCGGATCTCACTGTTACAAATGCGGTCAGCGAGCGTTATTTTGATTTTCCATAGCGCTCTCGTTTCAACCGCATTCATCCTACTCTAATGCTTTTTCTAAAATACCCATCTCTCTTTCATACACAGACGTTGCTATAAGCAAAGAATTCTTCGAAAGTAAGAATTTCGCTTTGTATAATTTACAAAGCGAGTCTAGCATTTTAACTCAAAACCTTGCTTTGAAATAGCTTATCCAGCGCTCGATTCATACTATTCCCTGCACTCCCTCTCCTTTTCAGATCCGCGATGTACCTTCCCTCCCTTCTTAAAGCACAACCAAAAATATACAATTTAATTCATTGCTCCAACACTACGTCATCAACTAAATAATAAGATAATACAATAATATATGAAATACACAATAAGTTAAAATAAATTTAACTTTCTATCTACTTTATCCTACTTTCACGCTTTTTCTGACATACCCAACTCTCGCTTCCATACAATACCGTTGGGATAAGCACAGAGTGCATGAAAATGAGTTGGTAATTATTATACACGATATTTCAGCGTCAATACTTCCGTCAAGCAGGCCAGCTGGTCCTCAAATTGGGAGATTCTTTGATCCCATTCACGGCGGGCTTCCGTCTATACATCACGACCAAGCTGCCCAACCCACGTTACACCCCGGAGACATCCGTCAAGGTGCAGATTGTGAACTTTGCATTGGTTCCCAGGTAATTTAAACTGATCATTGTAAATATAACATTACAGTAACAAGTATCTTCATGCTTGTATCCAGGAAGGAGTAGGCAGAGGTATAACCAGGGCTTCCAGGATTAGTTGAAGACACTAAGTTCTACAATGTTATAGGTTGCAAGTCTATCGCCAGCCGTGTACATATCCAATCCTGAACACATTTTAATGTTGCTTGACCCGGGGAATTTTGAAGTCACGTTGAATTATCGGATAGCTTGACCACAAAGGCGATCACAGGACAATAAAACACAATAAACTCTAATCGCCTCTGTGGTGTAGCGGTTTAGTTGTTGAACTTGACTGCATGAGGTCCCGGATTCGAATCCCGGGTCGGGCAACGAAAAAGAAAATTTGATTTTTCCAATTATCCAGTTGGCGATAGGCTTGCCACCTATCATATTGTAGGACTTAGTGTCTTCGGCTAGTCGTGGATGCCCTGGTTGTGCCTCTGCCCACCTCTTCGGGGATGGGCGTGAAGATACTTAAAAATAACTCTAAATGAAAGTGTGGCGAACAATATACAAATATGTTTAAATACCAATACTTAAGAACTAAATGATATAGAGATATTATGGTATTATTTACAAAGCAGTGATCTTTTATAAGCAATCTTTTGGTTAAAAAATTACCGTTATAATATTATATGATTTTGCTCTTAAAACACGAAACATATGTTACGCACCTATTACTTTTTGAAATAAGGTAGCGATAAGACGAACTGATAAGACTCCCTTTGTGAATATTAAGTTATATGCCTATTACAATCTTCCAAATACTGTCTTATATTGTAATTGTCTGTAGTTTAGGCGCAAAATGTCCTATACGTGGATCGTCCAATTCTCAAAATGTCCAATTCGCAAAATGTCAAGCGAACGCAAAACGTCCTATTCGCGGAACGTCCAATTCTCAAAATGTGCAATTCGCCAAATGTAAAGCGTTCGCCAAATGACCTATTCGCGGAATGTCTAATTCTCAAAATGTCCAATTCGCAAAATGTCAAGCGTGCTGTCCGCGGAATGTCCAATCCTCGAAATGTCTAATTCTCAAAAAGTCTAATTCCCACGTATGGTATCGATATTTATATTAAGACGAGTTGCTTTTTGAAGAAAATCTGTATACATAATGTTTAAGGTCCCACACTTAGTCAGCCAGAAGAGCCAATCGCCGCACTCCCGCGTTCCATGATAAATATGAAACAATTGCGCTCTAAAGTAAATGTCTTAAGCGACAAATCACTATTTAAAAAAAAAGTATCTTCACACCCATATCCCCGAAGAGGTAGGCAGAGGTACAACCAAGGCACCCACGACTAGCCGAAGACACTAAGTCCCACAATGTGATAGGTGGCAAACCTATCGCCAACCGGGCACATTTCCAATCCCGACCAACATTTTTTTTTTTATAAGAAAATTGAAAAAATCCAATTTTTTTTTGTTGGCCGACCCGGGATTCGAACCCAGGACCTCATGCAGTCAAGTCCAACACCCGGACCGCTAGACCACAGAGGCGATATCACTGTTTTGGACACTATAAAAGTAATTTGAAAAAAAAAAATAAAAACTGAAACGACTATCTTT
>NJDC01003928.1:130296-144490 GCA_002245475.1 Calephelis virginiensis
CGGGCACATTTCCAATCCCGACCAACATTTTTTTATCAGAAAATTGGAAAAATCCAATTTTCTTTGTGTTGGCCGACCCGGGATTCGAACCCAGGACCTCATGCAGTCATGTCCAACACCCGGACCGCTAGACCACAGAGGCGATATCACTGTTTTTGACACTATAAAAGTAATTTGAAAAAAAAAAAATAAAAACTGAAACGACTATCTTTTAGGTATAATACTTATCTATGTTTATGTTACATCTGGTGTCGATACTTTCATAATTGAAGTAGACAGATGGGTTTTGTTTTCAAAAAAGGGTTAACTTGTTGATTTTTTTCTATCAAGCAATGTGAAATGAATCGTGTTTTGGAAACAATAGTCTTGTAAAGCATATTAACGTTAATCTTGTGTATTTTTGTCACCAACATCCATGATTGCTTTGTATGAAAAAAACATTATATTGCTGACGTATTTTAGAGTACATGGACCCTTAATGTAATATTTTATTGATCTCTAGGCGACGTCAATTTCTTACCATCAGGAAATCCGTCTGCTTGCTTGCCTTCCAATATCATTAAAAAATGCGTAATAAAATATTTATTCCTGCGTTCACTCACTACTGAAAAATTTAAATCTCTGCTTTAAATGAGTACTAGCATCTGTACCAAAGCAAATGCAGCAGAGCAGTGAGATGATATGACGATTCCGGCGTAGATGAATAGGCAACCACTTGAGTTTAGTAACCTATTTAGAAAACGTAACAATATTTGTTTCAAAAATATTAATGTAGGACAAATATCTTGAAGACGCTCAAGTATGTTTATTTTGGTCTAAAGTAAGATTTACGTCAGCATAATCTAAGATTGAAAAAAGTAAGGATTCGGCAACGCATATTACTTTGTATCGCTGAATAATAAGCCTTTTATCAAAGGTCTTATTACGTAATATCATGAACATGCGTCACAGCTTTTATATTCCAAAAAAAGGGAGGTTTAAAAATGTAATGTTTAATTATAGATATGAAAAAAATTTAATTAGTTTCCTATCTCGTATTAGGCAGGATTTCCTTTATAAAACGTGCCTACCATCCAGAGGCAAATGTTCTATTTTACACAGAGAAGCCTGTCTGGCAGCTTGTAAGAGACGAGCGTGGGTTAAACGGGTCATTAGCATCGATACCACTGGTGGTAGAGTATTAGGTAGCAAATTGCCCGGGTAGGTATCTCTACTAATACTTATCTACTTCTGTTGCTATAATTAAAGTTTGTTACTATAGTGTTGCTATTGTTATTGAATTGTATACGCGCGGTATTATATGCAACGGTTGTCTTATTATCAAGATGGCTGTGTGTTTAATCGCTTTTATCACTTTAAAAATAATGATTTCTTAAGATGCTCGTTTAATAACTAATGCTAATTCTAATATGTGGAAAAATTTTAACAGTGGCTTAGCAGAGCAATTGCTTTCGATAGTGGTAGCTCAGGAAAGACCAGATCTTGAAGAGTTGCGAGGACAACTGATTGTAACACGAGCTCAGATGGCCTCGCAGTTGGCTGAAATGCAATCCGATATTTTGTACGGACTATCCAACAGTGAGGGATCTCCTGTTGACGATCTTCCTTTGATCCTCACATTAGAAGCTATTAAAATAAAAAGTGCAGAGATATTGGTAAGTAAAATTATATACGGAAAATTTTTTCCTCTATTTATAACATAGTGGTTATATAGTACAAAAGTGACACGACCTTGACTGAGAATGCAACTTCAGGATATTCTTTTTCAGAAAAAAGGAAATACATTTACTGATGTTAAAAATACACGTAGTCTTCTGTGTTGTTTTCATTAAAAGTTAGGAATTTTAAGCTTTTTGCGGATGTAAGTTTGCCGGCTATCCCATCCTTCAAACTGGAACACGGCAATGGTAAAATCTAAAGTTATGCCGGGAGGAACTGGTAAAATGGTGTTACCTATATGAGTGAGTCATCTCTAGCACCTAATCTGACTGCATGCTATCACGTTATGACCTATCACGCTACTCTGTATGTTAAATTTCTTATTTCAGCAACCACAATTGTCAGTTTTTTTTATTGTATTTGTCTCTTATGACAACCAATGCTAGAATATGAATAAACGCAAATTCTATTTCCAAAAAGTATCGCATGTTTTGCTATCGGTTTTTTGTTACAAATGAATGTAACAAGATAATGTTTATTATGATTATAATGTTATTTCGCGCGCTCATTAAGAATCCAATTATTTAGATCAAAGTGGAAGATATAGAAAAAACTTCCCAAGAAATCGACGAAGCACGTGAAGGATATGTACCGGTGGCGAATCGCGGTCAAATATTATTCTTCTGTTTGTCCGGAATGGCTAATGTCGACCCGATGTACCAATATTCTCTGGAGTGGTTTGTCAAGCTGTTTATTAGAAGCATGGCTGAAACTGAACCACACGGTAAGTTGAATTTGGTAGATGGAAATATTTTATTTAATTGCTGAAAGTCAACAAAGTTCTTGGGTAGACAATCTCCACTACTTTAGGAAGGGTAGCCGGTAGCAAATCAGACCTGACAACCCGGCTACGGTAGAGCAACATACCTATAGCATCCATGGTCTAACTAGGCTGTACTGTTTCTTATCATAAAGCAAACTTTTCTTTCTTACAGAGGATATTATAGAACGCGTGGAAACCATTATAGAGCATTTCACATTCCTGCTATATGCAAACGTGTGCAGAAGTCTATTTGAACGTCACAAGCTACTATTTGCTTTTCTACTCTGCGCCAGGATCCTAATGGATAGAGGAGTCATTCACTTCCAGGAGTATAATTTCTTGTTAAATGGTGCGAAAATAGAACAGGTTTGTGTTTCCGTAATAAAATTTTATTAGACAAATTATTTCAATATTTTGTTGAAATTGATATATCTTCGTTTTCAACACTGTGTTTTATCTGCATAAAGGTTTGCCTTACGATTTTTCATGTCTTGTACCATACAATGGAAAAAATCACTTTTCCCATAACACCCAAGTTATTAAGGTTAAGGTGCAAACTTTGAAATACCTCTAGGACCAATCGGAATGATTGGTTTTGTTGGGTGCGAAAATTCTATAAGGATCATTCCTTATGATGTTTCCGCACCCGACAAAAACATCAGTTTTCTTTTATTGTCAACATCATCGTTAGTCTCTAAACGGGTTGTATTTATTACTACTAGGAAATTCGTCTATTTATTTTGTATCCAGTACTGTAAGGAATACTGATTATTATGCGCAGGAATTAGAAAACCCAGAGCCCAAATGGATATCGACGAGAATGTGGTTGGACATGCAGCAGCTCTCCTCCCTGCACTCGATGCATCAGTTCGTCACTGTAGACTTCCTAGAACACTTGAAGTTCTTCAAGTCCTTTTACGATTCTTACAACCCACACAGGTATAGATAAAGTGATATTTGGAGGTGGTTTTTACGTAGCTTTTACTGGAATTTCCTTTGAAAAATTATAACATCCCTGACAGGGGCAAGAGTTTTATTGCTCGATTTAAGAACTGTAATTTAAGGCTAACAAGTGTTTACCCCTGACGCAAAACAAGGGTTATTGTAGTTTGATGGGTGTGTAGTGTGTGCGCGTGCGTGTGTGTATAGTGTGGTATGTGCGTACGTGTCTGTATGCAAGCGTGCGTTCGTGCGTGTGTGTGCGTGCGTTTGTGCGTGTGTGTGTGCGTGCGTTCGTGCGTGCGTGTGTCGATGTGGATTTTTTCTGACAACCGAGATGGATCTTAGCTACATTATATTTATGTTTACAGGGTACACTAAGAATTTTAATTTTTAAGATTACATATTTAATAAAATTGGTATCACCTCCTAGTTTTTTAAAACCTCTTAAGGGAGATCCAAGAAGCTCTGATTAGATATAGTTATAGGTGATTTGATAGCCAGTATTTTTACATTGGCGAACGTTTGAAAATATGGATAAGTACAAGGGAAGTAATTTCTGATCTTTAATAGGTTACCGTATCCCAAGCAACTGGATGCCAAATTGGACTTATTCCAAAAACTGCTTGTGCTCAGGTGTCTACGTCCTGATAAAGTTATACCAGGTCTACAGGTTAGTTTTTACTTCCGCCGTATTTTTGATTTTCTTAATTCTTCTTATTAATAAACATGGACTAAAATACTTTAAGGTTTAACCTGGTATTACAGTCTTTATTGCACAGTGATACAGATTATAATATAAACTTAACTTTAATCTTACTTTGTCTGTATTTATTAATAAGACGATCTTTAAACCACATTTCGCATTTTGCCTAAGAAGGGGATTTACGATTTTTCCGATAAAGACATACGCATTTGTAGATATTTTAAAAGATGAGAAAAAAAATTGACACATCAATGCTCCAATGAAATGGCTATAGCGTAACAAAAAGTGTTAAATAAAGTCTATAGTGGATAAGTACAAGCGTTTACCTCAAAAAAGTGTGAATGAAATTCTCAACAACTAGAACATAGTCAGCGACAGATGAATGTTGCGGGTTGAGATATTGTTTGATGATATTTTTTTTTAAACTTGTGATTAGAAACTCTTTTACGGCAGATTTAAAATACGATATACAGAATTACACATTACTATCTAGGGGGTTACCATAAGCTCTTAAAACAGTATAATTTTAATGTCATTTGTCATTTGTCATCCGACAAACACAACATTGTGACGTATATTATAAGGTTGCTTATAAAGGCGGACATTTAGCAAAATGTAAATAATATTGCTTTAAGCTTTCAGGGTAGGCCGGGCCCCTGAAATTAAATAGTATGACGAATTAAGAGTAAAGCAAGAGCAGAGACAATTTTGCAAAACATCAATTCGAATACGTTTTACATACTTTCCCATTTAAAAAAAAATCTATTTTATTACTTGGTCAGATTATTGTGGTTATATACGAGGCTCAGATTTGGTTACAGACAGGACACAATATTTGTTTTTAATTAATTATAACTAGTTACAAGCACACGGCTCTCCTGATTGTAGAAGATAGTCGCGACCTATAGACACCATTGATGCTGTAGGGATGTCGTTGACCTGTGCCCGGGATGTTAGGCCTAATGTACATGTCTACCGGCTACCACTCTCTGGATTGGACGCTCGTTTTGGCGGCAGCAATAAGTAAAGCGTAAGATCTCTGGCAGTCTACCACCAGGGTAATGACCCAAAATGGGTCCCCTTTGCGCGCCTCTGACGATCTACCGAGTACGAAGTCACATGGTGTGTACCACAAAGGAGATCCGGACCAACACGAGACTAACGTTTGATGAACGTTGTGTTTCTGGAACTGGTTATTTATTAGTCAACCTTAACGTATATCTACGTATTAGTAAAGTTGATTAGCACTCTTATTACTTATGTTTAGTTTGGTGTAGGGTGTATCATTTGATGCATATACTTGCCTTTTATTGCAACTCTCTTTTGTTCTTTCTCTTCTAAACATGGAAGGCTTTAGCTTTGTTGGACCGAGTCCTCTGTATAGAATAGGTCTACTTCCCTGCCTGGTTGTATATAAGAGGCACACATATGTGCAATGGTTATTACCAACAAGAGAGCTGGTGGTTGAGTGCTTTGTAACAATTTGCCAGATAGAGATATATCGTTTTACTTATTCCTGTCGCGGTACGAACAAGATTAGATGGTAAGGTATCCGGTAAAATTGTATGTTAGGCCCAATGCCTTGGCCTAAACGACGATGCACTATATACGATATAGCGACGCAACTATGACATGTATAACATCTATAGGTTACGATTATATCTTACCATCAGAAGACAAGCTTGCTCATTCGCTGTCTATGCCATAAAAAAGACATAGCAGCTTAGGCATCTACAAAAGCAGTGTTTGGTCAGGACTACGTGGTGCAGCGGCTGGGGGGCCGGTTCGTGGAGCCGCAGCCGGCGGCGCTGGCGGCGGTGCACGCGGAGTCCGACCCGCTGGCGCCCATCATTTTCGTGCTCTCCGCCGGCACCGACCCCGCCGCTGGTGCGTACCTCCTGCGTCAACCTTTTAAGGGAAGCCAAACAAGCAGACGGACACGGACTTACTTACCAAATTTAAAAGACCCCATCCCATTTTAACGGATTCCGCCCATCTGTCCTATCAATCTCAACACAAGAAGCAGCAGCATACGTAACCACACTACACCGTTGCATCCGTTTTCGGCGACGAAGAGCTTTACTGGCCGGCGTCTAACGCCGAGTGACGAGCTTCGACCATTCAAATTGATCCACCCAGTAACCAGAACGCACCACCAAGCCGAGGTACGATCTCTCAGGAGATACACCTTGTTGCTGGCTTTGTAGGATGCAGTCCAATCCATTTCAATAATGAAGTCTCGGGCTGAGTCTGCTCGCCCAGTCGCGTGGAGTTGTAAAAACCGCAAAGTTAGCAACACTTCAACAATTAAAAAAAGTCGACAAGTTGACTACTTTAGCAGTAAAAAAAATGAAAAAAAAAATCAAACAGATGTTGGTATTTCTGTGTCTATGTGTTTATCAAATTTATTCTGGTATCTAATTATCTATTTGTATGTTTTAGTATATTTTGCTAACACTTATGACATAAGCTTATAATTTGCTTACTTGAGATTAGATTCAATTTATTTATTATAACAATGATCGCCTCTGTGGTCTAGCGGTCCGGGTGTTGGACTTGACTGTATGAGGTCCCGGGTTCGAATCCCGGGTAGGCCAACAAAAAGGAAATTGGATTTTTCCAATTTTCTATTAAAAAAATGTTGGTCAGGATTGGAAATGTGCCCGGTTGGCGATAGGCTTGTCACCTATCACATTGTGGGACTTAGTGTCTTCGGCTAGTCGTGGGTGCCTTGGTTGTACCTCTGCCTACTTCTTCGGGAATATGGGCGTGTAGATACTTTTATAACAATGTTAACAACTGACGTTATAGCGACAGGAATGGGTAACAATAAATACCTGGTGATGGTACTAATCTATGTCGTCGAGTCGTTTTATTGAGTAGACATCCACTAAAGACAAAATTTTGGAAACTCTGCCGCTAAAGGGGTGAAAAAGGGGTTCGAAATTTGTATGAAAGACCGTTATATTTATTTGGAAACATGAAACTTTATTTTTGGGCTACGTATTAAAAATTAATAGATTTTATTAATTTAATGAAATCGCATTTAAGCGTTTTTAGAAATTCTACCGCTAAGGGGTGAAATGGGGGTTGAAAGTTTGTATTGATGATCGTCATTTTTTATAATTTGAAAACATGAAACTTTATTTTTGGGCTACATATAAAAATAAGTAGATACATATTTAAGCGTTTTTGGAAATTTTACCTCTAAGGGGGTGAAATAAGGGTTTAAAGTATGTATAAATGTGGTACAAAAAAGTTTTTAATAAAAATAATATTTTACTAGCTTTCCCGGCGAACTTCGTTCCACCCGTTCAGTTTGTACGGGAATTTTTTTTTTTCCTTGTTTCCTCGCATTTTTTTTACCCCTTTTCTTATCTTTTAAACCTTCCCTGGACTTGAAAAAATAATTCAAAGCCAAAATTAGCCAAATCGGTTCAACCGTTTTCGAGTTTTAGCGAGACTAACGAACAGCAATTGATTTTTATATATATAGAAGATATTAATCATTAAATCTGTACCTCAGAAGCAAAAAACTGTAAGTGCCTTAGTCACCATTTTACACAATGAACGATTTTGTGTTATAATTTGTGATGTGTGGACTTTAACTATCATTTAAATTAAAACAATGAAGAATATGAATTAGCACTTTTATTTATCTTAAAATGTAGTTATTCTTCGTTAACTTTTAAACAATGACTTTTTAAATTTATATTTATTAATACGTAAAATAACAACTTAAAAAAAACAGCATTCACTTACAGTGTTATACTAATATACGATTGTAGACTTATTGCAGATACGACATGTCAATCACTTTTATTTTTTTAGCGGTACAATATCGGAAACATTTCCGTTCCGGTGTAATATTTTTTTACTGAAGAATCTGTCATCCATACTTTAATTGTCTTAAATAGTTAGCGTTACTAGTTACCGTGTAACACAAGGTTAAGCTTGTGTTACACTGTGGGGTTTCCCCACTGGGAATTATACAAGATGAAATCTAATTAGCAGCTCGACCGCCTAACATTTCATGCAGTAAGAGAGTTTTGGGTCATTGTGCAACGTTTCATTGAGTACCCACAATTTTCTCAAATAATACGTCAATAGTCAACAGAGGAGTCGCCAAACATTTTTACATATCCAGCATCATAGTCAAAGTCTTTCCATTAGTATTTTTGATGGCTTCTTTGTCTTTTTACTTTAGATTATATCTCTTACTAACATCGTCCCATTCATTGCCTTAGCCAATACTATGAAATTGTACCGAATGCCTTGTTCTAAGCGCGGTAACGATACTTGGACTCGGTATCGCGTCCACGGCACCTTCAATAAAGTAAGTTGGACGCGAATTCGCGTTTTCGGTACATTGAACTTAAATTCTATTGAGAATTGCTATTTTCTTCCCATATGGCTTCATACTTTTAAATTATATTGCTGTAGTATGGAGATAAAAATAATAAAAATCAGGGGTTGTAAACTATATATTATTTGATATTACTTTTTTGCTAACCGGTTTGTTGCGGCTCCCATTTTCGAATACTTTTTGCCTTGATTGTAAACAAATTTGGGGGCAATTCGTTTATTACTAGCTGAATGTTTATGAAGTTATTTTTAACAAAGTATTGTACAGTTGCAAGTTAAATTTACTTGGTTAACTAGTTGTACCAGAAAAAAATTAAGTCGCGCTTTTTTTATACTCAGATGATGGAATTTTCAAGCCACAAAAGAAGTTTAAGGACAAAAACTGTCTACAAAAATGTTGACCGAGTACCCTCCATAATAGACTTGCATGGATACATACAATTCGGCCAGTTTGCATCTAATGAACTATTAAGATTTGATGCTGATCAAACATATATAGTAATTAAAAAAATCGCTTAGTTTGGAGAACAAAAGATTTTCTGTTCGGGCGGACACATCTTTTCACAACCACGATCCTTTTTATTATTATAATTACAGTGCCATCGCCAAACAGATTATTATTGAGTATTTTTATACAAAATAAATCGCGCTAAACAGTTTGTCACTCCTGTTTCATTTTATCGAACCGGACGCGATTGTGCGTCCAAGGCAAAGTGCGTGAAATAAATGATTTAAATAGTTTTAAAATTTCATGTTATATCCAGGAACCGGTGTGAGACTGTTAACTTTGAATTTAGATGTATGTATATTTTCAATTTCTGATTATTTACTCTTTAAATGAGGAAAAACAAGACAATTCACATAAGAACGCGAATGCGCGTCCATGGCACCGGAACAAAAGTTTGATAGGACGCGAATTCTATTGCCACCTATCCCTAAAAGAGACTAAAATGAAACCTATTTCAACTAATTAAACTTATTTCATTAGATGGAGCTCAAACAAATGATAAAATAAGTCTTCTTTGAATAAAACTACTAACTAAACATTTAGTTAATAATTCTAGTAACTAATGTACGAGCATGAGTCTTGATTCTTGTTATATGGTGGAAAGACATTACCAAAACACACCACAGAAATTGAGCTGGTCCATTCAAGCATTACCTCGTTCCTATATACAGGAAACGGGTCGTTTTGCTTATGTATTCAGATTTATTGTAGGAGACCACAACCTATGAAACACTCACGATCTTTTCGTTGTTAAGACAAAACATTTGTGGAGCTTAAAGTAACGCCTCGTTACTTTTAGGCTAATGACACTTATATAATACCGTTCGTTGAACAAAGAAAGCGGGTATATCACTTACCTTCGATGGGTGTAGTTTGTTGGCTCGAGTTGATTCGTGGGCGTTCTTCACCCGCTGCTATATGTTTTCCTGTCCTACGAGCGACGGGGCGTAACTCCCTGTCCACATCACTCGTCTCTTCCTCTTCGTAATTGTATTCCAACTCTGTAACATATCAAACAACAATTAGAGCGTTACATAGTGGAAGTTATTTTCGAACAACTTTGTTTGTTGAATAATTGCTGGATTTCTGGTTCCGTATATACTTGGAGTTAGATTTAAATATCATTATACCTTTTTGTCTCATCATAATGTCAGTGCTTATCACTGTCCCGGCCCAGCTAGGAAGGTAGATCAGCCGTTAAGCTTACGTTAAAGGCTTTAGATCCTCAGATTGAGATCTATACATCCTTCTTGTTTTATCTCAACTCTGCAACATATCAAACAAGGAATTCACATAAGAACGCGAATGCACGTCCATGGCACCGGAACAAAAGTTTGATAGGACGTGAATTCGCGTCTTAAGTCGCGTCGCGGGTTAAGTGTTCTTGCTTCATCTCTTCCTGATTCTTCATTTCATTTAGAGAAGTCTCTTGCTTCAGTAGCTGTGTGTATTTGTCACATATATCACAATAATAAAATGCAAGATTGAACTCTTCGTTAAATATTCTGCTATGTATCCGTTCTTTGCCGACTAACTCACTAGAAACCTTAACTTGAGTACATTTTTAAAGATAAGCATTATACATTTTAGTGATGTTCCACTCCGGTTCAAGATACTCTCGGCTGGTTCATTTTTTGGAATAATGGGAGGTGTAACGTGGAAAAAACGAGAAATGATTTTTGATTTGGCTGATTATTGCTTTCGGAGTTTTGTTTGCAGGCACATGCTTCCCTCGCTGATCAGGCTCTGCAATGTTAGTCACGGGGAATGTTTTTGTAAGTGTTGTACTAATCAATTATTCTGTGGTACTAAATGTATTAAGAAACATCTTCTCACAAACGTGAACCCTCTGTCCATCAATACATAAATTACATTATTTTGTTTTTTTCGGTGACTAACTTCGTTGTTTGGACGATGACGAGGACAGGTACCGAATCAATCACTGTTTTCAATCAGAGTCTGATTCAGAGTCAGCCACAAATGGTTCATAAACACTGATTACAAGTACACTCAGATCAGGTACACTGAGTTTATGTTCATTGAGTCCAAGTAAACTGGATTTAGGGTCTTGGGAATCAGCACTTATTTCTTGAGCAATTCGTATTGTGGGAGATAAAGAAGAAGATCTATATATAAATATACGAATGCATTGTAATTTCCTGGAGAACGACACAAAAGAAGATGGTGCGCGTCTCCGTAGTTTGGATGGAAAGCATAACTCATGGACTGTGTAGAACTTCTGCTAATATGTCATATTTATTTCGTTTTGAAGATAAGAGGGTTTTGCATTTCTTATTTGCTTTGTTTTTTGCACGAATTTGCTGCTGAGGATGATTGCTACGCCTATTAATTGATGATTGTCGATAAATTATATCGTCTTCGTTCTCATGTGGTTTAATTGAGTTAAGATTGGAAGAATAATACGATGGGAACCTGATAGTTAAGATGCTTCGTTCCTGCTGTTCAAATTTTTCGTAAGCCATAACTCCACAGTTACACTATAATGCAAGTAATGTCGTTTTGAAAATATTTTAACAAAACAATGTTACTTTCAACATACCTTAAAATACAATTCTTAGTAATCAGTGCAGTATAATGTAATTTCCTTCTTACATTAAATTACAACTTTCAAATATTAACTACAGAATAATGTAACTCCACACTTACCTTAAAATGCTCATGTTAATTTTCCAATAATAATCACGTATCGTCACACATACATTAAATTGTTTTCGTACCTCTTAGGACATTTTACTGTATTTCACTTATAATTAAATGCTTAGAATTAGTATATATACTTACAGCGTTACACAATTTCAAACATCAAGTTTATGATGAATTTTTGAACATACAGTTTTAATCGTTAGAAAGACCTTTTGAAATTCTATACAAATCACCGAGAAGCAGAAAATGGTAAAAAACGGACTTACACTGTTATGCTTCTGAGGTACTGAAATATATTAACTGCCACGCGAGCAAAGCCGCGGGTAACAGCTAGTTTGAGCGATGAGATAGTGACAACCGCAACATCTAATGTGCCTTAAGGTGAACCCATCTGCTTCATGTAACATAAAAAAACACGGACAGTCAATTTATGCAAAACAATTTGTTCTAATTTTAGATTTGATGAAGTTCGTTGAAAAAATGAAGATGGGGAAGCGATTCGAAAGTATTTCACTGGGTCAAGGTCAAGGACCCCTAGCCGAGAACATGATAAGGGTTGGCTGTGACTTTGGCAACTGGGTCTTTCTCCAGGTTAATACTCTAAGCTTTTAAATCTTGTATGCAATTTTATAATAGTATAGCAATTAATCGTCGAAGAGACACGACGACACCATAACCATTTACAGCCTTTACTCAAAGTAAACCTAATAAAAACCAAATTGCGTGTTTTAAAGTAGTACACAAACTTTATTTCTGCGGTGGTACATTATTGTTAGAATACCTATTTCACTTTCACTTACACTTCGACATATTAAACAAATACAGCTACTAGTAAAGCCCGCTTGCCTTCATGAGCTGTAAGAACTGTAATGGAAACTATTTTTAGATTATTAGTTTACTCTAGATGGTAGAGTCTAACTCAAATTCCCACCACTATAACGTTAGTGGCATGTTTTTGTTTAAAAGGTTGGATATTTGGGCTAAACTCACTTATGCAGGAGGGTTAAAACCCCAGTCTGAAGTTGCATGCATCATTGTAGTCACATCCATCTGCTAATAACAAATATGACCAATCAGAATTGTCATCTGTCGCCATCTTGGATGCCGGTGCTCGAGCTGCAAGTGGAACAGATCCAGCCGGAACTGGTGCACAAGGATTTTCGATTATGGCTCACCTCTACACCCTCACCCTTCTTTCCTGTCGCACTGTTGCAAAATGGTAATACTTTGCTTATTCTCTGTAGTAGGTACTAATATTTTATAATTTGTTTGGTGGTTTTATTTATTTTTATTTCTATTATATTGGAAGGCAAACAAGCAGACGGATTTCCTGATGGCAAGAAATTCACGCCGCCAAAGGTGATGATGCGTTTCCAACCTGAGGCTGGATTGTTAGGCCTCGAGCAAAAGTAAATGTATAGGCTACCTTATCCTCCAAACCGAAAGACATTATTAGAAGTCATGCTCAAAAAGGTACTTCAACGTGTAATGTAACATCACAAATCGCTTTTAAAAAAGTAATATCACTCGAAAACATCACTGTTTACTCATCACTTAAAGAACATTATCATCAGTCGAATAACGTGGAGCATACGTGGAGCTTTTAGTTTAAGTCGCCTCTGTGATCTAGCGGTTCAGTTGTTGGACTTGACTGCATGTGGTCCCGGGTTCGAATCCCGGGTCGGGCAAGAAAAAGGAAATTGGATTTTTTCAATTTTCTAATAAAAAAATGTTGCTCGGGATAGGATATGTGCCCGGTTGGCGATAGGCTTGCCACCTATCACATTGTGGAACTTAGTATCTTCGGCTAGTCGTGGGTACCCTGGTTGTGCCTCTGCCTACCACTTCGGGGATATGGGCGTGAAGATACTTTTTAGTTTAAGAAAGCTATTTGCACCTGTAATTGAAGCAACACATGACTTGTTTTTTTATGTTTTGTTTTGACTGTTTTGTATTAGTGTTGACTTTGTTGGAGCAATAATAAATAGATAAATAAACGCGTGATGTGTTGCGTGTGCCGTGTGATGTATGTAATATGGATCGCTTTCCTTGTATAAATCTAATTGCTTTCTGACTATCTAGCATTTCCCTAGACTTTTTTCACGTTTACTTTACACGTTTTTCCATAAAAATATACCTGTTTTTACTTGATCGTGACTATAACCATAAAGTTATAACAAAAGTTTTGGTGGTAAAGGTCTATTATAATTCACGTCAAAAGTATCATCATGCTACCCACGCCAATTCGTTTAATAATTTTCCGGTTTATCACAATTACCAGTTTGGGATCAAATTAGGTTTTGATGTCATTTTAAAATTTTGCATTCAATCAATTAAAAATGTTATTGTTGCTAAGTTACCGTTTAATTATTAGATATTTACATACATTTGCACGATACAATATATATATATATATTAAATAAACCTAAAATGGTGGTAATTTTGTTGCGAACTCATTAAACTAAACTAAAGTTATAGCTATCTTCTTCTAACGAAAGTAATAGATAAAGACAAAACACTTTTATTGCTG